>MU270149.1:0-56178 GCA_021432635.1 Thozetella sp. PMI_491
GTTCCGCGCTGTGGCTACTAGGCTACGGAGTGTATGGCAGTGGTGTTGTGTGTGGGTTGTTCCGCACGTGCTCTGCTTCCTGCTCCCCGTTCTCAGTATATAAAAGGCAAGTTATTTATTATTTTCTTTATAAATATAAGTCTTAATAAAGGAGTTATTCAGCTATATTTTCTAGACTTTCTTATTATTATAATATATTATTATAATATATTATTTAAAGTAGTTTAATTATTTAAATATAAGTATTAAGATATTTAGTTATAAGAGTTTCTTTAGTTATTATATATTAAAAGGTTCTTATTTTATATATAAGGTATTATCTTTAATATATATATTATACCTAGGGTTATTTAAGCTTATAAACTAATATTTCTTTTTATTTTTAAAATAGTTATTATATAATTTTTATAGCTAATAATTAAGCTTATTATCTTAATCTTTTATATATTTTAAGGATAATAATATATAAAAGGATTAATACTTCTTATAATAGATATATATTATTATATCTCTTTAGTCTTTAATATAATAGACTTTTTTATTTTAATATTTTAAATAAGCCTTAACTCTATCTGTTTTATATAATCTATCCTAATTATAATATATAATAAGCTTTAATTCTTATATAGTTAAGGTTATATTATTTCTAGTTATTAATAATAAATAATTAGCTTTTACTAATATTTTAAGATATAATATAACTTCTCTAGTTATTAATTTACTTAAGATTAT
Source organism: Thozetella sp. PMI_491 (assembly GCA_021432635.1). Taxonomy (NCBI): domain Eukaryota; kingdom Fungi; phylum Ascomycota; class Sordariomycetes; order Chaetosphaeriales; family Chaetosphaeriaceae; genus Thozetella; species Thozetella sp. PMI_491. The sequence goes on from MU270149.1 coordinate 733, forward strand.
ATATTAGTCTAGAGATAATCTTTTTATTAGTATTATAATATAAGTATAGTTAAGATTTATTATATTATAGGTTAAATTATCTTATATAATTATATTTAAGGTTTAAACTAGTTTATATTATACTAGGTTAATAGACTACTTTTTAAGTATTAATTTCTAGCTTATCTTTTTTAACTATTTATAAATATTAATATAATATCTTTTTTTCTAGTAGTTATAATACTTAATATCCTTAAGGTTTTATTTAAGTTTTTATTATATTATATTTAAGTCTATAAGTCTTATATAAGTTTTATATATTATTATCTAATAGTTTTAGTACTAGTTAGTAGATTATTTAGACTAATTATTTTATTAAGGTCTCTTAATATTAGCTTATTATCTTAGTTCTTATTACTATTTTTTATCCTTTATTTATATAGTTAATTATTAATATAAATTACTATTTCTATATATAATAAGAAATCTTTTAAAGTGTTAAGTTTAAAGACTTTATCTTTAACTTTACTCTTAAGTCTTTAATAGAATAAGAACTTCTTAGTTTTATCTATATAATTAAGAAGTAAGTAGAGTTATTAAAATTCTATTATATATTAAACTATTAAATTCTTTTATTTAAGCTAGTATAGATTTTATTCCTACTAGTGTTTTTTATTAGATTCTTAGAAAAAGGATTTTAAGGTATATTTATATCTTATATAAGTCTTAAAAAGGTTATAAATCTCTAGTCTAAGTTTAAAAGTAAATCCCTTTTTAAAAAAGTCTATAAGGTATAGTTTAAACTATACTAATACTCTTTCTTTTAAGAATAAACTAGTATATACTATCTTTTTAGCTTTACTTTAAAAGTTATTAATATAAAAGTAATAATAAGCTCTTATTTAAACTAAATAGTTTTTTAAGTATTTATAGGTGTTATTAAAAGGTTAGGATAGGTTAAGCCTTAGTTTTTTACATCTTTTAATATGGGTTATAATAATATTAACAATAGTATATATAATATATAAGTTATCTTTAAGTTAAGAGACTTATATAATACTAGTATATAGTTTACCAATAAGTTTTTTCATTTATATAAAGTCTCTTTTTATATTAATATACTTAGTATTATCTTTATTATTATTAGTGTCTTTTATTTCTTAGTTAATATTATAATTAAGGTATTAGCTACCTTTCTATAACTATTAATAAAGCCTAGTGCTTAGGCCTAGTGATTAGTAAGGGTAAAACCCCTAATAGATACTTTAAGCACCTATATAGATATTTTACTAATAAGAAAGGATTACCTTCCTAGAGGCTTAGTAGTAATCTAGATCACTAGGTGAGCTAGATTACTAGCGTTTCTTAGAATAAGTGAGTTATAAAGAGTAACCTAGTATATAAGACTATAGTCTTTACTTAGATAGATTAGTTAGTCTTTACTCTTTAGTAATTAATCTATAAATCTATACTTAGTTTATAAGCTTAATACTTATATTATTAGATCTTACCCTATATTAATTAATACTTTACTTATCTCTATCTTTCTTACCTTAGGAAAGAATCTCTTATATATTAATAATATTAACCCTAGGATCTTAGTGTTATAATATATTAATTACTTTCTTTTAAAGGATAAAATAAGTATAATTAATAATATTTTATAGTTAATATATCTAGTAAAAACACCCTATTTATTAATAGTTATAACTTTAATAAGTCTAATAAGAAAAAGAAAAAGGCCTTTACTCTATATAGCTTTAACTAAGAAATAAAAGACGCTAATAATAGTAGAGATAATATTAAATATACTAGTATAAAAAAAGGGGAATTAATACCTAGGCATGTGGTTTGGCTATCTGGGCATAAGCTTACACAGGCATGACCCTTTCCAGCCCCTAGATTAGCCCAAATCTTCAGTTGTTAGCCTATGTTATACGCCTTGAATTCTGCCTAAGTACCCTAGCTAAAGTATGCCCTGCCTTAATCGTTTTAAAGCTAATTTTATGTTTTACGTTAAAATCGACAGACCTATTAAGATTAACCACTATAAGCTTACTATCTTAGCTCTTTAAAGCTCGCTTATTTTATACTAATCTAAAATAGTAACTATAGGTAAATCAACCTCTACCTTACTTAAGACTTAACTATATAAGCTTATCAGTATTACCCCTAAACCTATACCTAAAACCCACCCTTTAAAATGACTGCGACAAACCTCTCCAAGCTCTTTAGATATAATTAATACTATAGGCACTAGTATTAGGAAATATTATAGTGCTAGGGATAAAGAAGCTATAGCAAATCTTTTCTCAGCCTAGCCTAAAAATTTTATAATAGTCCTAAGGCCCTATAATAGCGCGTTTAATAAACCTATATAGGTATAGTAGCCCTCTAATGTCTATCTCAGCGATTATTTTACTATATATTTAAAACAAATTAAAATATAGTGTGTCAGAGGGCTAGTACCTAGACTTAAACCCCTTAAATCTTAATATTTATAAAACTAGGCTATATTAAACGCTTTAACTAGATATTAAGAGTTAACTTTACTATATGTCTGGTTTATATCTGCCCTAAAGCTTATTTATAAGATGATTAATATAGACTAATAACTAATACTTAAGCTTATTTAGTCTTATAAAAGAGTTTATAAATAATAAGAGAGATAGAGGTATTTACTACTTTAAGATTAGCCCTCCCCCCTTTAAAAAGATACCCCGCCCTTATACCTAGGGCTACTAGCTAATAACACTAGCAGCTTAGATTTAGAATATAGCTTGTTAGGCTAATACCTTCTCCCTAACCTATCTATCCTAGGTAACCCAGCCCTAACGATTAATATCCTTTACTATAATATTAATACCTTTATAAAAACTTATAGCTATATTATTACTAAGTAGTAAGGTTATATAATAAAAGATTAAAAAAAGCGATATATATTTAAGTATAACTACTATAGGCTCCCTTAGCTAAGTGAAAATACTAGGCAAAGGAATTAAAAGTCTTAGAAGTATAGCTACTAGTAGAAAATAATTACTAAAGTTGTTATTAATAGCTAGTAGCTACTATATAAGTATACTAATATAAAATATAGCTGTTACAATTATCAGCCTAGTATCTATCTATCTACCTATTCTATTTATTAAAGGATTATTAATCTTATTAAGGGAACTATTAAGTTAATAAGCTAGTAGGTTAATATCTAAGTGTATAATATATAGGCCGTTATTAAAGAGTAATACCCTAAGAATATCTTTATAAAGAGGGATATCTATAATACTAGAGCTAAGATTAACCATAAGAAATTAGACGGTCTAAGCTTAACTACTACCTTAATCAAGTTATTTAATAAAAGAGAGATACTTTATATCACTAAATAAGCAGAGGATAAGCCTAAGTGTTTTTTTAGGCTAGTATAAACATATCCCTCTTATATTTAAGTATAAAGGCAGTTCCTAAAGATAATAAGTTTTGATAATACTTATAATATAAACCATTATAAACTCCCTCTCTTTTAAGTGACTAGCTAAACCTGTTTATAGTCTGTTTATAACACTATATTTAGCGTGATTAATAATAAGAGGCTTAAAGGGTTCTAATTCCTTATAGATACTATTCACTAGCTTATTAAAAAGAACCAAATCTAGTTGCCTAATATAGTTATTACTAACTTTAATACCCAAATAAAAAATACTTTAAAGGCTTCTTTTCTAGATATATAACAATAACTATATATCTACTATATTAATTCTAATATCCTCCTTTAGTCAAAGAAAAAATAGGTAAAGCCTATTATCCCTATTAGTAATAATATAGACAGTACTAATAGGAAAGTACTAGTAATACTTAGCTCTAGTGATAAAGACGTAGTCCAGGACGTTGAAAAGTAAAACAATACCTTACTAGGGTCTATCCCTTATATTTATCAAGGTATATTTAACCTTTAGAAGCTTATTATATTCGCTAAGATAGAAGAGGTATATAAAAAGGTATAGGCAAATATTTATATAGAGTTTAATAACTAATAAGTAATCCTAGTATACCTTTACCATATATATATACTTATATAAGCCTAGTAGGCCCAATATTATACCTAGAGATATTATAATTTTAAGATCTAAGTAATATCTAGGATAGAGGCAAGTAACTATAATATTAAAAGCTACCTCTTAAACAGTATAAGTTATTTATATTAGCTAGTTAAAGCCCTTAAAGAGATACTATATAACTAAGCTTAAGACTTTATTAACACTTATATATAAGATAAGGTATTAACTGCTTAGAAATACTTTAGGCCTAGGTTAGAATACCTAGGGGATTTACTAATAACTATATTAAAAAAAGGCCTCTAGCTTATTATAATATAGTACTCTCTTATAAAGGTAGTAATACCTATATTAAAAAACTTAAACCTATCTTTAATTGGCTTTTATACTAATAACTGTTTTATATTAGTATAACTTAAGATCCCCTATCACTATAAGGTCTATAAAATACTTAAGAGTAATACTATTTTTATAAAGTAGGATGTTTATCTATAATAATATATCTATAAGTCTAACACTAAGAACCTTTATCGCTAGATTTTTAACCTAAAAATTATTATATCGCTTTATAAGCAGCTTAATAATACACCTTATACACTCTTTTTATAACTAGCTATTAGTAATAATAGCTAGTTGTCTATATAGTAAGATAAGGGATTAGTTTATTATTAAGGCTAACTATTAAGTAGTTATAATAAAGTAATACTAGTAAGATTAGAGCTTAAGGCCTTATAAGTAGCAGAGGCTCTATCTTTCTAGCTAAGTCATACCTAAAGATAGGTAGCTACTTTAGGATAAGGGGCTATAACTAGACTATATATAAATAGTTAGAGATTATAGCTAAGTATAAGGAGAATAAGGAGTTAATAGGAAATAGTAAAAAACAGTAAAGAAAAGGGCATATAGTATTAACTTAGGTTATTACAACTAATAAGAAGGGCTTAAAAATAATAAGATCTTAAGAGATTTAATAGTAGCTGTTATATATATATATCTAATACTCTTAATAAATCGCTGTAATATAGTTTAGTTTTTATAACAGTTGTTACATATTTACAGAAGAGGATATTATAATAGTTATTACAAAATCCCCGCTAAAAAGGTGTAAAACTCCCTTATTAAGCCTTAAATAGGCTTAAATACTAGTGTTAGTAGGCTTTATTCACCGCTTTATAGTGCTAAGTACTAGTAGGGTTGAGAAATTTAGGCTAATCTAGGGGCTGGAAAGGGTTATGCCTGTGTAAGCTTATACCTAGATAGCTAAACCGTATACTCGGGTATTAATTCCTAAAAAAAGACCTCTTTTAGATAAAAAAACTTATTAGCAAGTTATATACTAGTACTACTTAAGTGTCCTAACTTAAAAGTGATTTATATATAATATATACTACTACTAATATTATTATAACCCCTGTTAAAAGATATAAAAAGCTAAGGCTTAACTAGCCTTAACCTTTTAATAATATCTATAAACACTTAAAAAGTTATTTAACTTAAGTAAGAGCTTATTACTACTTTTATACTAATAGCTTTTAAAGTAAATATAAAAAGGTAATATATACCAGTTTATTCCTAAAGAGAAGAGTACTAGTATAGTTTAAATTATACCTTATAGACTTCTTTAAAAAAAGATTTACCTTAAAACTTAGACTAAAGACTTATAATATCTTTATAACTTATATAAGATATAAATAAGCTTTAAAATCCCTTTTTTAAAAATTAGATAAGAAATATTAATAGGAATAAAACCTATACTAACTTAAGCAAAAGAGTTTAATAGTCTAATATATAATAGAATTCTAACGATTCTACTTACTTTTAAACTATACTAATAAAACTAAGAAATTCCTATTTTATTAAGGACTTAAAAATAAAGTTAAAGACAAAGTTTTAAAGCTTAACCCTTTAAAAGATTTCTTATTATATATAGAAATAGTAACCTATATTAATAATTAACTATATAAATAAAGGATAGAAAAATAATAGTAAGAATTAAGACAGTAAGCTAATATTAAAAGGCTTTAATAAAATAACTAGCTTAAACACTCTACTGATTAATGTTAGAACTATTAGATAATAGTATATAAGACTTATATAGGGCTTATAGACTTAAATATAATATAATAAAAACCTAAATAAGACCTTAAGAATATTAAGTATTATAACTATTAGAAAAAGAAATACTATACTAATATTTATAAACAGCTAAAGAAAATAAGTTAAAAACTAATACCTAAAAAGTAGTTAGCTAATCTAGTATAGTATAAACTAGCCTAAACCCTAAGTATAATTATATAAGACAACCTAGCCTATAATATAATAAACCTTAATAATACCTATACTATAACACTAATAAAAGAACTATCTCTAGAATAATATATAGCCCTAAGTAAACTAGTAATTAAAAAAGCTATATTATACCCTAGAATAATAGTAAAAGTAGATTATTTATTATTATTAGCTAGAAATAATATAACCCTAATTATATAGGAATTAAAGCTAATTATATATTATAAACTAGATAAACTATATAAAATAAATAAAGCTAAGGCTTACTTAAAGTATTAAAGTAAGAAAGTTTATTATATTTAAAAATAAGGAGAAATAATAATATATATTTATTATAAAAAGTATTTACTCTCTTATATATTATTACTTTTAAAGTATATAAAAAACTAGGACAATAGACTAAATTATTAGCTATAAAAAATATATAATAATTACTTTAAAAATAAGAAGAAGTACTAATTCTTAAACTTAAACAACCCTAGGTATAATATATATATTAAAGATAATACCTTATATTAAGCTAAGAATAGTCAGTGGATTTTTTTTTGTTTTACCTAGTATAGCTCTAGTATAAGAGGAACTATATAGTAGATCTAGACCTTAGTCTAACCAGGCTATACTAGCTCGATTTATATAAGTAGTTAAAGGTTGCTGTCTTACCTTAGGGAGGAGGACTATTAAGTTATTAATTAACCGTTAAGATCTATTAGTTTATTATTCTAGTAATTAACTTTATATATTTATTTCCCTAGATAAGACTAACTATAAAACTACTCTATATAACTATTATAAGGCTTTACCCTATTCTTATATATTTATCCTGCCTTAGTTAGAGCTTAATACTTATTAGATCTTATATTAATATACTCTCTTTTATATACTACTAGACTTATACTACTTTAACAACTCTACCTATAAATTAGATTATAAGGTTATAATATTAATTCTATACTATAACTACTAGGCTATAAAGTATATAGTAGTAGTGTTATATATAGATTATTCCACATATACTCTACTTCCTACTCTCTATTCTTAAATAAGAGTCTAGCTAGAGATGTTTTAACAAAGCCTTTTAAACAACAATAAAAAAACCTAAGACAAGAGGTAGTATATAAACAACCTAATAATAATAGCTAGGCTTTAACTATAGCAACTACCTTTACTTACTAAGACTAAAGACAACAAGTAATAAGAGGCTATAAAGATAGATAGGACAAAAGACCCTAACAAACAATAAAAACTTATACTAACTCTAAGTTAATTAAGATAGCTAGAAGTAAAGTTATTTATTTTTACCTTTATTTAACCCTAATCTTAAGTAATATAAAAAAAGTTATTTAAACTAATATAAGTATTAAAATAAAGGAATTATATCGCCCTAGGAAATTATTAGTAAATAATTAGCTCGAGGTAATTAGGGAAGATAACTCTCTTAGGGCTAATAAGCTAGAGTAGTAAAAAAAGTAGATTCCTACCGAAAAAAACTCCTAGTTAGACCTTAGATAGACTCTATAGACTATAAAATAGTCTAGCTAGACCTTAAACATTAGAACTAAAGATAGTTAGTAAATAATTAGCTTAAGGCAGTTAGAAAAGATATCTTACTAGGCTTTATAACTAAAAGCTATCTAGCTAAAGTATTAAAACTACTTAAAAACGATTAATAAATAATTAGCTTAAGATAGTTAGAGAAGATAGCTTATTAGAGTCTTATCCTATTAATCTAGTCAGAGTTTAAAAAGAGGCAAGACTATATTAGAGTTAGCTATTATTCTTAAAGCTATAAGTACTTACTAATAAAAAGAGGAGAAGATTCTTTCTTATACCTTAACTCTATTATAAAAATAAGGTACTAAGAAGAACTCTTTTACCCTAAGCTAATTATAATATAACCCTTACCTATACTAATCTTAACCTTTAAAGAGAGGTTAAAATACCCTCTCTAACACTTAAAGCCTTACTATAAAGCACCTTTATAAAAAACCTTAAAAAATTAGTTAATTAAAGGGTATTTTTACTTTAAATAAGCCTAGACTAGTAAATAAGTACTCTTAACTAGCTATATAAAGCATAAACATTTAGAAAAGTATTATTCTAATAAAAACCCTTTTTACCTTACTATACTAATACTATTAGCTATCTAATTAAAATATAATCTATAGAAAAAAAGAAGTATAAGAATATATTAAAGTTAAAAGAAGTAAATAGTCTTACTATACTAATATATAAATCATCTAATCTAATAAGTAAGACTTAGACTAGTTAAACTAAGGAGAAAAAAGGAGATAAAGAGTTAAAACATACTAAAGACACTAAGAAAAGAAAAACAACAACAAAAAGGAAGGAGTTAGTTTCTTATAAGCTAAAAAGTTCTACCCCTAGGTAGAGCTTATAATTAAGTAAAGAGGAAGAAGTATTAGCTAGAAAAATAAAAGAATAGTTAAAACTTTAAAGAAAAGGAGGTAATTAAGTAAAGAGAGGTATAAAAGCTTTAATTATAATAATACTAAAGGCAATAAGCTTAATACTATTAAAAAAAAGAGCCTTAGCTATCCTAAGCACGTCCTTACCATAAGTCCTAGATTAGGGGCTAGTAAAAGACCCACTTTTCCAGGCGCTATCGCCCCAACTACTAGCCTATATACTAGTAGTACTAATAGTAGTATTATTACTAGTACTACTAGTGTTATTAAAAACCCTACTTTTCTAATTACTAGCTAGATTACTACTAATACTACTACTATTACTAATATTATTACTATTATTATAGCGTTAATTATAGACTTATATATTATTATTAGTATTAGTAATAGCACTAGTAGTAATACTAATAATAGTATTAATAGGGCTAGTATAAGACCTATCTTTTTAACTATTAATACTATTAGTAATAATAAAAGCTATATTAATAAAACTAGTATAAATATAATTATAAGATATACCCTAAGCTATAAGTAAGAGTAATTATAAGGTAATAGTATTGCCTTAGGCTTTAACTATAATAATCCTACCCTTTAAAAATACTTAGAGTTATATTATTAGAATAAAAGGACTTAATACTTATATATTATTAGGTATATCCTCTTAATTAGAGTTAAAAAACTTAAAAGCTATAGCTATTATTACTTAGGGCTAATAAGTATCAGACTATTTTATAATAAAAGAGTTTTTAAAAGATAATAGGCTTAGCTTAGACTAGTTTAAGGACTGTCTTACTTATACTCTTATTTATTATAAAAGGATAAGCTAGCTATTATTATTTCTAAAAACCTTAATATTATTAATCTTTAACAGTATAAATATAACTTATTACCTAGCTAATTTTAACTTTATTTATTATATATTAAGTCTAACTATATTTTAAGAAAAAAAGATATACTTCCTCTAGTATTATACTCTAAAAGCTAGAGATATTACTAAGGGTTAGACCTTTTATATTAATAACTAAAGTAAATATAAAAAGATATTAAAAAAAGTATTTTACCTTAGGGATATATAGTTTTACCTATCCTATAAATAATATCTATAAGAGTTTTAAAATAAACCAGTCAGAGATAAAACAGTTGAGATTTATAAAGTACTCTTAACCTTTAAGGCCTTACTAAGGCAGGTTAAGAATCTAGATCTAATAAGGAGTAATATACTATAAAATATATATACTAAGCTATTAGTAAGTGTAAAATCTTAGCTATATCTTATCTTAAGAATAAATATAGATAAGTTGATTTCTTAAAGCTAAGATATATTTTATAATAAACTTAAGCGTCTAGTTAATAACTATAATAAAGAAAAGTAGGAAGAAAAACTTAAGGAATAATAAGACTATTAATAGGTCTACCTACTATTATAAATATAAGAAAAGACTTAGGAGTAGCTTAGTTAAAGCTAACCTCTATTTTAAAAGGAGTAAAATCTTATTAAAGTTATTACTAAAGTATTTAAAGCCTAACTTAATAATAAACTAAAGAAGTTAGATATTATTAACTATCTAATAGATAAACTTAACTAACTTAAAATTAATATAGAAAAGCTTTAATAGTAATTTATAATTAAAGGCAAAAGGGTTTAAGTAAATATTATAACTTATATCCCTAATTATAGTGATAAACTAGACCTTAAAAAATACTTAGTAATAGCCTAGAACTATAAGAGCTTTTAAAGGCCTAGTATTAAGTGTTTTTACTATAGAAAGACTAATTATACTGTCTTAAAATATAAAGTAATCTATAATAATAAGTATATTTATTACTTAGTCCACTATCCTATTAAGATTATATAGTACATTAAAAAGTATATGTTTTATATATAAGATATTTAGATTCTCCTAGATATTATATATAAAATATTAAAGGTAAATAAGGGAATATATATTATAAGAGTATTTCTTATTATACTATTTTTTAAGATAAGTAGTTCTTAGATATAATAAGAATAACTAGCTAAGAATAAAGACTATAAGGTTTAAACTTATTAGACTAGCTTATTTAAAGACTTTATAGGTCTAATTATAGGGTAATCTATTATAATACTTATTAATAATATACCTAAATTTATAAGTATAAGTAATCTTAATAAGGTTATTATATAAAATAATAAAGATAAATATAATATATCTTTTTATAGAAGAGGTATAACGAGTAACTAGACTAAGATATTAATAGTAAAAATAACTAAGGTTAATACTATTTTTATTACTAAGGTAAATACTATTATAAAATAAAGAAGAATAAACTAGGTAAAAAGTAATAACAAGGGTAAGAAAGAAATTAAAGTAGTTACTATTAAAGAAGAAAAGCTAAAGTTAATTTTAAACTAATTTATTAGCTTTAACTAGCTTAAGCCTAATAATATCCTAATTAAAAATATCTCTATAAGTTATAGGTTTTAAGTTAGTAATACTAACCTAATAATCAATAGAAAAGCTTATAAAAAAGAACTAAAAGAGATACTTTAAGTCTTATTAGATATAGCTATAAACTAAAAACTTAAAGTTTTTATAGGAGATTTAATTATACTTAGCCTTAAGTTTACCTATAATCTTAGATTATTATTAGAATAGAGAATAATTAATTTAGGATTAATAGTTAATCTTAGTAATAATATTATAAAAAGAGCTAATAAGTTAGTTATTAAAGTCTTTAACTATAATATTTAGTCTATAATTATATTAATTATCTTAAGAGAGAATATAAGGGTTATATTAAGTAGGTTCTAATATAATAATACCTTTTAACTAATAAAAAAAGTTACTTAGGCAGATATATAAAAGTAAATTTAATAAATTTATAGTAATATACTAAGATCTTTTTAATTAAAAGCCTACCCTAATTAAATTAAGAGAATAAGTATTTAAAAGATTTATAACCTTTTAATACTTTATTATAGGGTAAGATATTACTTAGATAATAATAAGGTATAAGTACTATTAGATTATAGCTTTAAGATTTATTTTATTAGTTATAATCTAATTATAAAGCTTAGGATCTTATATATAGTAACTAATACTTACTTTAGGTCTATCTATAGAGATATATATTCCTTCTTTAATAAAGTAATAAAAATAGTCTAGCTTAATAACTATAAAATTAACATCTATTTTTATATTAACTTATTAGGGAAGAGAAATTATAAAATACTATTAAAAATGTCTTTCTTTATAGATATAAAGCTTACTCTTAACTATAATTTTATACCTATAATTAAAGTACTAATAACTTTTAGCGATATAACTATCTATATAATAGTTATTAATAAAGAGTTATTATCTTAAAAAAGAAAAACTAATATCTTAAGAAAATACTAGTTAATAAGTATATTAAAATACTTATTAGTAAAAAAGTCTTAGAGTAGGTAAAAATAAAAAAGGAGGAAGAGCTTATTAGATTTATCTAGCTTAAGATTACTAAGTAAGTTTATTACTACTTATTTTAAAAGTCTTTAATTCTACTAGCTTATATAAGCTAGTAAAAAGGATTTATACTAAAGAAAGAATAATAAAAAAGAGGAAGTAAATCTAATAGTATTAGCCTTATTAAGTCTATTAAAAGAGTATAAGTTAATTTATAAGAGGTTTAAAATCTAAAAGAGAAAGGTCCTCCTAATATAATCCTTTAGACTAATATATTATATAAAAAAAAGGAAAAGAAAGTATATCCTATTAATAATAAATCAAGTAATAACTTAGTCCTTAAAGGTAATATTTACTAGAAGCTTAATAAGCTAATTAAAGCTAAGGAGAAAGTCTAGTAATAAAGGGGTAGTGTTTTACCCTATAATAAATTTTTTATACTAAAGTTTAATAAGATTAAAAAGGGCTTAAGGTTAACTTTAAAGTAACTAAAGTAAATACTTAGAAGTACTTAAGGTTTAACTAAGTAAGAATAAGAGGCCCTAACTTATATCTTTTATATATAGGAGGAAGTATTAGTATAAAGCTTTAAAGATATAAGTATAATTAACCCTAAGGTTATCCCTTTATAATATATTAAGACTATTTTATATAAGGCCTAGTAGAAAAGATTAATTCTAATACCCTTAACACTTATAGACAAGGTTATTAAGATACTTAAGAAATATATTACTTAAAAAGTCTTTAAAGAGAGTTATACTTTATATAAGAACTTATAATTCCTTATAAAGAAGAGGAATAATAGCTTATAAATTATTAATAATATATAAAGGATTAATAATATTATGATTAAAGACATATTCTTATTATTAAGAGTAGATAGCTTATCTAAAGAGTTTATTATATATAAACTCTTATCCCTCTTAGACCTTTTCTCTAGATATAATTAAGTCTTATTAAACTTAAAGAGTAAAGACCTAATAATATTTACCACTTTAATTAGCCTGTTTTATATATATACCCTATTATAAGGTATAACTAACTTAGTTATATAATTTATAAGAGTAATTATAAGGATTCTCTATAATTTAATTCTATATATATATAAAACCTTTTTTAATAATATTTATATTAAAGGTCTAACTATAACTTATAATAATAAAGCTATATTACTTAAAGTCTAATATTATATTATAAAATATATTAGTAATATTAACTTAGTTCTACTAAACTATAAGCTTATTAAGGTAATAATAACTAGAGAGAAATCCTAGTAGTATTATAGTATAGTAATAATCTTAAGGTATATCTATAGAATATATAGCTATAGCTTTACTTAAGTTAAGGTCTTTAAGATTGTTAAATAGCCTAACTATTAAACTATTTTAAAAGTAAGAGGCTTTCTTAATATAATTAGATTTTATTATATATAAATTATTAACTTTATAATAATTATAAAACTACTCTTCTACCTTTAAAAGAAAGGTGTTTTATTTAACTAGGGCTTTAATTAGAAAAAGGCTATAAAGAACTTAAAGTAAGTAGTTATTACTATATTAGTATTAATCAACCTAGACTACTTTAAAAGGTATAGACTTATTATATTATATATAGATATAAGTCTTAAAGGATAGGGAATAATATTATTATAATAAGTTAAAGACTTTTTATATCCTAGCTAGTATAAGAGTAGTCTTTAGATAGATATTAAGAAATAGTATAATACTATTAAATATAAGTGCTATAGACTTTTAGCTATATTTAAGTGGCTATAATAATACCTATATAAAGTCTACTTTATAATTAAGACAGATATTAAAGTCCTTATATATTAGCTTAATAAGGTATATTTAGACCTACTTAATACCTTCCTTATAAGATAGATTTTATAGATTTATAACTTTAATTTTATAGTTAAATATATATTAAGAGCTAGGAATATTATAGTAGATATATTATCCTAAAAACCTCTTAATACCTTTAATTAAAGGGAAAGGAAAGTAGAAAATAACCTGGATGACTTTATAGATGCTTAGATTTATTTATATAGAGTTATATCTATGTCTGTTTTATAAGTGTAATAAGATAGGTTAATAAGAGTCTAGTCTAAAGAATATAAAGCTATTACTGATTACTTTATATTATTTTATAAACTATAAGGTATAGATAGACTAGAATTATATCAATAAAAAGCTAATACTTATAAATACGTAGTGTTTAACTAGATATTATAGTTATAGGAGATAGATAAGATATTATACTATTAGATAGTTAATAACCCTAAGTAATAGGAGTTAATCTTTTAATAATACTATACTAAGATAAGGTATTAAGGGTAGAAACTAACTTATAAATATATTAAAGATTACTATTATTAGTATAAACTATATAAATATATTAAAATATAAGTTTAGTTTTATAAGTTATATTAAAGGTAGGATTTAAAGTAGTATAAGGATAAAAAGATTTATATCTTTCTAGCCCTACACTTATTTTACTACTAGTATATTAACGTTTAATACTTATTAACTAATCAGGGTAAAACAAGTCTCTTAGTATTTTACTATAGATTAATAGGTTAAGCTAAAGCCTTTTTAATTAGTAAAGTAACCTTAAGAATTATAGTATAATACCTTAAGTATGATATTATTATAAGATATAAAATCCTAGTTGAAATAGTTATTAATAATAGCTTAGAAAATAAGGGTGAAGTGATTAAAGCCTATAAGAGGTTTAAGATTAAAAGAATTACTATCTTATCTTATAATTTACGAGTAAATAGTATTAGTAAAGGAGGATATTAGATAATTATTAGTGGGTTAGTAAAAGTAATAAATAATAGTATTAAAAGATAGGTAAACTACTTATTAAATATGTTATTTACTAATTAAACTATAGTTTATAATACTTATAGTATAGCCCTAGTTAAACTAGCCTTTTATATTAATCTTATAATATTTATTAAGAATAATATACTAACCTAAAGACTAATAGACTAAGAATTTATCTATAGTAATATTAATAACGTTATTAACTAAAAGGAGTATTTTCTATTTAAAGTAAGACTTATAGCTATTAATAATAATATAATATAAGTTATATAAGAGAGACTTATAATAGTTTATTAAAAGATAACTAATACCTAGTAGTTATATTTTAAAAGTAAGAGGCACTCTAATAAATAAAAAGTAGTACTAAAGTGTTTTATAGTTATTTATAACTTAACTTATAAGATTAATAAGTTATAAAGTTAAAAGCTAATATATAAATAAAAAAGACCCTATAAGATAGATAAAATAAGTATAAATAAAGCTTATTACTTTAAGACCTTAAAAGAGATATTTTTATTTAAGACTTATACTTTAACTAGAGTAAAGTGATTTAACCAAGTTAATAAAATAGCTATTATAAAAGATAATAAGATACTAGTAAAACCTAATAATACTACTAATAAAAGTGCTAATACTAATAAGATAAAGAGAGAAAAAAGTAGTAATAATAGCCTTAATAATAAAAGTAACAATAGTAAAAGCTTTAATTAAAGTATATTTAATAATAATAATAATACTATATATAATAAATAGCTATTAAATAAAGTTAAGGTTTACCTCTTTAACTATTTAGCCCTTAAAAGCTTCTTTTAAGTTAATATTTAATACCTTAGGCATTAATCTAGTCTTAAAAAGAGTTAAAGCAGTTATATAAAGATTAGCTTGGGAAAAGAAAAAGTTTTTAACACTATATTTATAATCTATATATCCTAAGGAAAAAGTTATGTTTTTACCCTTTTAACTATGATTAAAGTTATTAATTAAAAAGATAATAATATCTAGGCTTTAACTAGAGAGAGACTCTTTTTTTAAGACTTTTTTTAGCTAAATTAGATACTGTTTAATATATTTTTTATTTTATTAGTTATACACCTTAAAGGGAGTTAGTATTTTAGATTAAAAAGATTAAGTGCTTTACTTTAGAGAGTAATAAGAAGTAAAAAGGGGTAAGAATAAGTGTTTAGACCTAACTAGATAAAAAAGCCTTAGTCTAAAAGGCTTAAAGAGCTTTTTAGATAATAACACTATCCTTAATAATTATTTTCTTTTATCTTAAAATTATTAGAATACTTGTGTTATAAAGTATAGGTTGACTTATTATTATCTTTTTTTCTTTTATTTCCTATTATAAGGTAATAAAAAAAAGCTATAGATTAGCTCTAACTAAGGTAATTATTATCTAAAAAGGGTAATACTTTAGTTTTTTAATATATTATTAGCTTTTAATAAGAAGGCTCCTTACCTATTAGCTAAGGGAAGGAGTACTTATAAGATATTAGGAAAATAACACCCCTATAATAACACAACTATAATAATATAACTATAATAATATAATTATAATAATATAAATAAAAAGTAAATATATCTATATAAAGAAAAATAAGAGGAAAAGAGATTAATTATACCTTAAATAAACTAAAGGAGATAAGATACTACTATTAAGAGAACTTTATCTACACTAAAAAACCTAGGGGTAATTATTACTATTAATCTAGTATATACTAGGTGCCTTACTTATAGTATTTAAACAACCTAGAACAAGCTAAGTTTTACTACTCCTTTTTAACTTTAGCTAAAAAAGCATTATAAATAACTTATTAAGTATCTTAAGGGGTAGCTTAAGGTAAAAATTAATAAGGCTTTAATACTATTACCTTAGTATTATCCTTTTAATTATCTTTTAAACCTTTATCTATAGTATACTAACCCTAGGTAAAACTAGGAATTAAATCATTATAATAAAACTATCTAGTATTTATCTAAAAAGTATAATTACTATAAGTCCCTTCTTTATATCCTAGTAATAATATATACTCTATAAATAACTAAAGTATATAGATATTATAATTAGATATCTTTATAAAAGACTAGTAATACTATTACTTATACTAAGTATAAAGATTAATATTTTAATACTTATATATATAAATAAAAAGACTATAAGCCTAATTATAGGAGAATATAATTTTACTAAGGTATTTTTTAAAAGGATTATTATTAAGAGCTTTAATATAAATAAAACGCTTTATCTTTAACAGCTTTAACTAATACTTAATCCAGAAGTCCTTAGAAATATTATTACTATATAAAAGATATTTTTAAAAGTCTAAAATAATATTGCCCTTTTTCTTACTAGTGCTTAGATTAAAGAGCTTCTACTTAATTATAAACTTTAAATTCTTTACTTACTAGACCTTTATATTTTAACAAAGGAATTTAAGGTTAGGCTTTTTAAGCTTAATATATTTAAGATAACTTAGTCTTATAATACTAATAAGCTAAAGCTTAATAAAAAAGAGTAATAACTTACTAAAAGACTATTATTATAAAGAATTAGTAAATTAAGAGTCTTTAAAAGAGGCTAATTATTATTCCCTATCACTAAAAGGTGTCTAATAGGTACTTAATATTATAATTAGGTTTACTTTTAAAAGATAAATTATTAAAGTAAAAACTATAAGGAGTACTAGTTAAAAAAGGTAAAAAAGAAATAGTATAAAAAAAGGAAAGAGTTATAATAGTTAAGAGAGGGAAAGAAACTCACCCTTTTTTATAGGTAAATCTAAAGGAGGTCTAACTAGAAGAAGAGCATTAATAATAAATTAAGTAATTATTTTATTCTTATTAAGGAGGTAAGTAGCTACTTTATTCTTCCCTTAGGTAAAGAAAAACAGCTATCTTTTATCTAAGAGATAATATTAACACTAAATATAACAACTATTATAAAACAATCCCTTTTTTACTCTAATTAGACCAAGTGGTTTATTAGGAATAAAAAGGAGTAAAAAGAGTATCACTTTTAAAATAAGCTTAGTTGCCTTTCTACTATTTAACCTTTTTTACTCTTATCTTTAGTAATACCTTTACTCTTCCTTATCTATTAACCTCTAACCCTTTTTAATTATATAACCTAACTACTACTTATAAATCACTTTAATAGCTACTTATTATAGTTAGAGCTAGTATTTATTTAAAATCTTAATTCCTCTTACCTTTACTATCTTAATAGTTATATTTAAATATAAGCTTATCTATGCCTTAATATATAATCCTTTAATTAACTATTAATAATTCTTTTACTTCTCCTTTTTTTACCGATTAAAAATATCTTACCTCCCTACCTTCTCCCCTTTAATTAAGGTATAATAAGTTAAGGTAATAGCTATAACTAATTAGTATAAAGTATTAAAGATTAAACTAGGGCAGTAGCTATTATAGTAGTTATTATTCTAAGAGGTTATACCTAGAATATTCCTAGAAAAAGCTTAGTTGTTATTTTTAGCTTTAGTAGTACTACTTAAGACATTAAAGTATTACTTATAAATAGTTTTAAGGAGATATAGCTTAGTATAGTTAGGCCTACCTATCTTAATATAGTTATAAGTGTCTTTAGCCTAAGAATAATATTTCTTATATAAATCTATTAAGGCAAGCTTATTAATATATAACTAACCTAGTTTAATACTTAAGGAGGCTAGGAGAATAATAAGTTATTATAAACCTTTTTCTCTAGTCTAGTCTTATACTTAGCCTTTAAAAATAGCTTAATATATAATATAAGCTAAGAGATATATCTCCTTAAGCTATATAATTTAAAAAAAACCCTTACTTAATAGGATTAACTTAGTAATATAAGTATAATTATTAGACTTTAATTAGTTATAATAGACTTATAGAGTAGAGTATAGATCTTATTATATATAGTTAGCTAGGCACTCTTAAGCCTATTAGCCTATTCTTTAAATAAGTAATTCCTCTTATTTCTTATTTATAATAATAGTAATTACTTCTTACTTTTAATTATAGATAAAAGCCTTTACTATATATTTTTCTTTAACTTATTAAAAGCTCTAATACCTAATCTAAGTACCTATTTAATGTCTTATTTAAGATAGCTATAATAGTATAATATTAATATTAATAACTATAAATTCTTAGCCTTGCCTTATACCTAATAGTTAACTAGTTAGACCTATAGCTTATTAATTATTAAATTTACTAGGATCTTTTTTTATAAATATAACTTTATAATATTATAAGCCCTTATTAACTAGATATATTTATAAGCTTATAATTAGATCTAAAAGAAAGTAAGCCTAAACCTTTAGACTATTAAGATCTATATTTATTAGATCTACTTAAAGCTTAATAATTAGAATAAAAGTGTTTTATAAAATCTAGTTAAGCCTAGTATTATAAAAGACGTTTATAATATTATATTAAACTAGATAAGTAACTTATCTATAGTAAGAGCTATAAGAAACACTAGCTTAACTCTGCCTAGAGTTAAAGATATAGTATAAAGAATCTTATCCTCTAGTTAGAGTACTAATACTCTTTAAGTCTTACCTACCTATATTTAGTTAATAACTCTAAGGGATATAAAAAAAAGTATTATAAAAGGATTAATTATAGATATTAAAAAGATATTATTAAAAGCCTTTAAGTATCTATTTTATCCTCCTCCTAATAAGATTAAGGAGTAGATAAATAATATAAAAAACCCTAATAAAAAAGAACTTATTAAATAAACTATTAAACTTAGCTTTAACAGGGAGAAGAAAAATAAAGGACTAGCTACTTTTAAGAGGATAATTCTAGACTTAGTAGAAGGAGAGAAATATAGTTAGAGGCTCTTTTATAATTATAAGGAATCTCCTAATAACTATACCTTATTAGACTACTTTAATAACTTTTATAAATAATAAGATTATTACTTTAAAGCTAAGATAACAGCTGATTAACAAGCTAATATAAAGCGCTAAATAACTCATTTACATAGCTATAAAAGAAGTACCTTAATAACCTAGTCTTAATAAAAACTATTAACTAACCTAGGCAGATCTCCTCTAAGTAGATCTCCTTTAGGCACTCTTACTCTTAGTTTTTATTATAGCTTAAAGCCTGTTAATACTAGTAGTAAACTAAGCTTATTAAATACTATTATATCTATAAAAAAGCTAACTACTTAACCTATTAGGGTAGGAAACTAGGTTGGACAGCCTTAGGCCTGACTAGAGCAGAAGTAGTAAGCTAGGGACCCTTGTAACAGCAGTAGTAAGGAGAAAGGTTTTAAGTAGAAGGGTAGAAGCTTAAAAGAGGATATAGATCTATATAATATTAATAACCTATTACCTATGCCTGACAAGTGTAATAATAAATGGTATTTTTAAGGATTAGGGCAGCTTTCTTTACTTTATACTTAGTATCTAGAAGTTAAGGGGAGGTATAAGCTAGGGGTAGTTAATAGATTTTTTTTTATTTTGCCTAGTATAGCCCTAGTATAAAAGGAACTATATAGTAGATCTAAACCCTGGTCTAACCAGGCTATACCAGCTCGATTTATATAAATAGTTAAAGGTTACCGTCCTACCTTAAAAAGGAGGACTATTAAGTTATTAATTAACCATTAAAATCTATCAGTCTATTATTCTAGTAATTAACTTTATATATTTATTTCCCTAGATAAGACCAACTATAAGGCTACTCTATATAACTATTACAGGGCTTTACCCTATTCCTATATATTTATCTTGCCCTAGTCAAAGCCTAACACTTATTAGATCTTATATTAGTATACCCTCTTCTACATACCACTAGACTTACACTACTTTAACAGCCCTACCTATAAACTAGATCACAAGGTCATAGTATTAGTTCCACACTATAACTACTAGGCTACAAAGTATATAGCAGTAGTGTTATATATAGGTTGTTCCGCACATACTCTACTTCCTACTCCCCATTCTCAATATATAAGATAGGAATCTACTAGTAAATAATAACTAGAGAAACTCTAATAACTAGATATCTTAATACCTATATTTAAACAATTAGACTACCTTAAATAATACCTTATAATAATATATTATAATAATAAAAAAGTCTAGAAGATATAGTTAAACAACTCTTTTACTAAGACTTATATCTATAAAGGAAATAATAAGTAGCTTGCCTTTTATATACTTAGGTAATAAAAAGAAGAGTTTAATAGCTTATTAGAAATTAAAGAAGAACTAATAAAAGAATTATATAATATACCCCCCTTTATAGTCTAAAAATACCTAGGGATTAAACTTAACTTAATTTTAAAAGGGAAATATATATTATTCCCTATAGATAAAGTCTTATATTATAACTCCTTAAAAAATAACTAATAACTAAATTATTAAGATAACCCTTAAATAAGCCTTTAATATAAATATTATAAAGAAATTACCTAGATATAATATATTATACTATATAAAGTATATATTATAAATAAACTAAAGTATAATTTCTTCTCTATCTAATATAAGATATAATAAATTAATAACCCTTACTTATAAGAAGAAATAAAGTATTAAAAAATAAAAGACTAATATAATAGATAAGCTATCTTTAAGCTAAACCCTTAGTTTTTAATATATTATAAAAATAAGCTAAATATAATATAATATACTTTAGTAATATATTTATATTACTATTTAAAGAAAATTATATAATAATATTAAGAAAAAGTATAAGGATATACTCTTATAAGAGGAGACCTTATTAACTTATAAATAAAAACTATAAAAGAATAAATTAAAGTTATAAAATATATATAAAAGCGATTTATTAATATAAGACTTAAGCTCTAGCTTAAAAACCTTATATAATATAAACTATAACCTATAGATAAAAGCTAATATCTATAGCTAACCCTAAGATAAGACTAGATAAAAAATAATAGATATTACTTATAAAGAGTTAATAGGATAACCTAGAGATAAAGACTCTTATAATAACTACTAGCTTAAACTTAAGACTATTTATTTATATTTTTATTATTAATAATTAATATAATATTACTATAATAATTAATAATAAATCTTAAGAAAATTATATATTACCTAAAGTTATTAATTAGTTATAACTATCTTAAAAAAAGAAAGAATTTATATATTACTTATATATTATAAAGGAAGAACTAGCTTAATATAAAAAGGGAGATATTATAATAAAGACTATACCTCTCCTAATATTAGCTTATAATATATATAATAAAAAAGTAACTTTTAATATTATAAAAATTAAACTATATTATTTAATTCTAGGGATATTATAGTTATAAAAGAATAACTTAAGAATTAACTAAATAACTAGCTAGATATTTTTTAGACTAGTACTTAAAAAATATACCTAATTAATCTTAGAAAAAGAAACTAAAGATGTTTAAAAAGACTTAGCCTCTAGTATAACTTATATAAGATCTTTAAATAAGCCTATAGAAAAAACCTTTAAGATATTAATAATTACTAAAGTATTTATAATAAAAACCCTAAATAAAATATTAGAAAAATATTAGAAGTATAATAAATTATTTAAAGAAATATTAGATATAAATTTATTAGAGTATAGTTAGTTTAACTATTATATATTAATTAAACTAAGAGAATAACCTAAATTATATAAAATCTATAGACTTAATAAAGAAAAACTTATAGCCTTATAATAATACCTTAATAAAAACCTAAAGAAAGGTTATATATAACTATTAAATTTACTAATAGGATATTTAATCTTATTTATACTAAAGAAAAGTAAGGATAATATTAGAAAATAAAAACTATATATTAACTATTAATAACTTAATAATATTACTATCTCTAATAAAAAACTACTACCCCTAATATCTAAACTATAAAACTAACTAATAAGAGCTATAATAATAATATACCTTAATCTTAAAAGAGTTTATAACTTAATTTAAATAATAAAAGGAGAAGAATAAAAAATAATAATTAGAACTAAGTATAAACACTATAAATACCTAGTTATATTATTTAAATTATAAAATACTTTAATAATATTTTAAGCTATAATTAATTATATCTTATAACCTTATATTAATAGATTTTATCTTATTTACCTAGATAATATTTTTATCTACTTAAATAATAAAATAAAATATAAATAATATATTTATACTATTTTAAAAGCCTTAAAAATATTAAACTCTTAGTAAAACTAGAAAAGAGTGAGTTTTACACTAAAGAAACTATTTTTCTAAGATTTAAGATTACTCTTAGATTTATAAGAATAAACCCTAAGAAAATAATAGTAATATAAGACTAGTTATTATTAGAAATAGTAAAAGAAGTATAAGCTTTCCTTAGATTTATTAATTATTACTATTACTTTATAAAAAGCTATAGTAAGCTTACCTTACTACTTATAAAACTTACTTATAAAAAGACTAAGTTTAAGTGAAATAATTAAGCTAGTAAAGCTTTTAAAGCTATTAAGTTATAGATTTTAAGCAAACCTATACTTATACTTTTAGACCTAGTAAGACTATATAAAGTTAAAACTAACTCTTTAGACTTTATAATAAAAGAATAACTTAAATAATATAATAAGGAAGAATTACTATACCTAGTTGCCTTCTTTTTAAAAAAGCTTAAAGGAGTAGAAATTAACTATTAAATATATAATAAAGAACTAATAGTTATTATTAAAGCCTTTAAAGAGTAAAAGGTTTATCTTTATAAAGCTTAATATTAAGTTATAATCTATACTAACTATAAGAACCTTACTTATTTTATAACTAATAAAAAACTAAATAAATATTAGATTAGATAGATAAAATTCCTCTTTAAATTTAATTTTAAAATTATGTATAAAAAGGGACTAGAAAATACTAGGGTAGATACTCTTAGCTAAAGAAAAGACTATATATAAGAATTAAAACTATATATATAAAGCATTTTAATAGTCTTAAAAGATAAAAGCTTAGGTTAAGCTCTTTAAGAGCTAAATACTACCTTTTAAATCCTTTTAAATCCTAACTAAACTAATAAGATTAAAGAAGTTTTTAATAATTAGGACTTTATAGACTTTATATAAAGCAGCTTTAATAAGAATATAAAAAAGAAAAATAAAGTCTACTAATTTTATAGGAAAATCTATATCCCTAATACTTTATAATAAAACCTAGTAAAGGAAATATATAAAATCCTTTCCTATAGATATTAAGGAGTTATTAAGACCTTAAAATAACTATATTATACCTATAACTTTCCTAGAGCTAAAAAGATTATAAAAGAAGTAATTAAAAAATATAATAAATATAATAAAAGTAAAGTAAATTAATATAAGATTTATAAAGAACTATAACCTTTTTTAATCCCTGAGAAATTATAAAGCTTAGTCTCCTTAAACTTTATTATAAAACTACTACTTTTAAAGAAACTTTTAACTAAAGTATTTTTTAATAGTATCCTAGTAATTACTAATAGACTTATTAAGTATAGTTATTTTATCCTATATAAAAAAGCTAGTAATACTAAAAAACTAGCTTATATATTTATAAAAAATATTATTATAAACTATAAATTATTAGATAAGCTAGTTAATAATAGAGATAAATTATTTACCTTAAACTTTTAAAAAGCTTTTATAGCCTAACTTAAAACTAAATACTAATTATTAATAGTTTATTACTTATAGTCTAATAAATAAATAAAAAGACTTAATTAAACTATAAAATAATACCTATACTATTATATTAATTATAAATAAAATAATTAAATATAACTACTATTAATTACCTAGTTTACTTATAATAACACTAGATAAGAATTAACTAAAGTATCTCTATTTTTTACTAACTATAGCTTTAAATTAAAAGTTTACTAAACTCTTCTTAACTTAAAAAAAAAACCCTAAAATAAGATTAAGAGTTAAAAAACTAAAAACCTTATATAAACTTATAAAAAAGGAATTAAAGTTTATCTATAATAAAATAAGTAAATATATTAACTATAAAAGGTTAAAGGGACTAATCTTTTAAAAGAAAGATAAAGTCTACCTTTTATAAAGAAATATTAAAATAATACAACTAAGTAATAAATTAAACTTTAAAAAATTAGAACTATTTTAAGTTAAAAAACAAACTAGTAAAATTACTTATAAATTAAAACTACCTGTGATAATATAAATATACCTTATTTTTTATATCTTATTACTTAAACTAGTACTAAGAAACACTAGATTAAATAAATATATAAAAGTCAATAAATAATTAGAATATAAAGTCGAAAAAGTTATAGATTCTTATAATATTAAAGATAGATTAA
This sequence comes from Thozetella sp. PMI_491, assembly GCA_021432635.1. Classification (NCBI taxonomy): domain Eukaryota; kingdom Fungi; phylum Ascomycota; class Sordariomycetes; order Chaetosphaeriales; family Chaetosphaeriaceae; genus Thozetella; species Thozetella sp. PMI_491. Next base: position 26,054 of record MU270149.1, read on the forward strand.
AGTACCTAGTTAAGTAGATAGGATATAATACTAGTAAAAATATATAAAAACCTAATAAATACCTAGAGAATTTATAAGAGCTTATTTAACAATTCTACTATTAAAACCTTAATCAACTAATACTAAGTTAAAACCTATTACCTCTTAATTAATTACACCTAGGGCTTTAAAAGACTAAACCTTGCCTATTATATACTATTTAAAGGATATCTCCCTAATATTATCCTCTTTTAAACTAACTATTCTATAATTAAATAACTTCTTACTCCTAGCCTAAAAAAGATGCTTTTATTAATATAGTTACTTTAACTTAGCTAAAGCTTTAGATATATAATATTATATCTCTTCTTTCTTCTCTTTTATCTTTTTTAACTCTACTATATTATATAAAATTAAAAATACTTATTAGCTAAAGTTAGTAAAATAATAAAATATTAAACCTATATATTATCCTTACTAAAAAACTATTATATAGTTTCCCTAGATATATATAGTTTAAACATTTTAAGGACTATAATAATATAATATATTTAACCTCTTTATTAAAATAATATATATAAAGTATAATTACTTTTATATTATACTACTTAATATATTTAACTAAATAATAGTACTTATAAGTCTTACTTAAAATAGTTTTTTACTTTTTTAAAGGACTAGATATCTTATTAAGATATAACGATATAAAAGGGGAAAAAAATTATAATAACCTATTAATTAATAAATATAGGCTAGAGCTTACTTATAGGTTGTTATAAATATTAATATAAAAGGGAGAGTTTATATTATAATTAAGGTATTAGTTACCTCCCTATAACTATTAATAAAGCTTAGTACTTAGGCCTAGTAATTAGTAAGAGTAAAACCCTTAATAAATGCCTTAAACACCTATATAGATATTTTACTAATAAGAAAGAATTACCTCTTTAGAGGCTTAGTAGTGATCTAGATTACTAGGTGAGCTAGATCACTAGCGCTCCTTAAAATAAGTAAGCTATAAAGAGTAACTTAGTATATAAGACTATAGTCTTTACCTAGATAGATTAGTTAGCCTTTACTCTTTAGTAATTAATCTATAAGTCTATACTTAGTTTATAAGCTTAACACTTATATTATTAGATCTTACCCTATATTAATTAATGCTCTACTTATCTCTACTCTCCCTACCTTAGGAAAGAATCCCCTATATATTAAGAATACTAACCCTAAGATCTTAATGTTATAATAGTTAAGACTATATTAAGTAGGAGTCTTTTTCTTTTTCTTATTAGACTTATTAAAGTTATAACTACTAGTAAATAAGATATTTTTACTAGATATATTAACTATAAAATATTATTAATTATACTTATCTTATCTTTTAAAAGAAAGTAATTAATATATTATAATACTAAGATCTTATAGTTAATATTCTTAATATATAAGGGATTCTTTTCTAAGATAGAAAGAGTAGAGATAAGTAAAGCATTAATTAATATAAGGTAAGATCTAATAATATAAGTATTAAGCTTAAGTAGAGATTAATTACTAAAGAGTAAAGACTAATTAATCTATCTAGGTAGAGACTATAGTCTTATATATTAGGTTACTCTTTATAACTTACTAGGCTTATTATAGTGATCTAAATAATCTAGAGTGCTAGGCTTATTATAATGATCTAAGTAATTCTTTCTAATTAACTAAGTATCTATATAGATACCTAAGGTATCTATTAGAGGTTCTACCCTTGTTAACTATTACCCTAGGGTGCTAGGCTTTATTAATAGTTATAAGGAGGTAGTTAATACCTTGCTTATAATAGCTAATCTTATAAGAAAAAACATTAAAGTTCTTAAATAGCCTTTATTCTCACTAGATTTTAACCTAATAAAGACTTGTTAAAACTAGATAAAAGACTATATTAAAAGCTTAATAAAGGGTTTAAGAGGAAGTGTTATATCTATAGCTATATATATATAAAGAGTAAGTATATCAAGAGCTTTTAGCTAATTATTTTAAGTTTTTAATTAGCTATATATAAGAGGTTTATCAAGTAGTTATTAATACAGATAGGTTATACACTAAATTCTAGTTATATATAACGTCTAATAGTATAATAGCTAATAATTTATAGTTTAATATAAGAAAGTACTAATAAGGTCCTCCTAACCAGGACAATACCAGACCCACTGGTTATTTTTACCCTAGAGACTATAATATCTACCCATTCTATACTAGCTGCTTTAGAGAGGATTGTTTTAAACATTTAATCTCTACTAGTAGTAACACAAAGTGATGCGAGTCGCTTTAAATTAAGCGATACTCTCTTACTTAAACTTCTAACGAAAGGGTAAAATCTATTAACATACTATTAGATGAAATATATAAGATTATACTAGGAGTTTAAAGATAGCGGCTTTGTCAGCCTCTACTCTGGATTTAGAGCCTGGTAGATGTCTGAGCAGATCTTAGTTAAGCGGGTAAGAGGCCGAATTGCCTTATTTAACAGCGGTTAAAGCATATCCCTAATATATTCTATGTACCTAAGGTGTCTACTATATCCCTATAGAGTAACCAGCGGATTATATTAACAGCTCCTCTCTGTAAAGACAAGAGTAATTATTTTACTATAACTCTATTACCCTTAAAAATAATTAGGAAAGATAGTTCTATAAATATATAATAGAGTAATTTATTAACACTTATAGGTAAGATAGAGAGTGTTAAACGCTAATATATACTATAAGGAGATCTTACTATAATACCACGGTATAAAGTCTCCAGGAGGGGTCACTAGTGTAGGCAAGGAGTTGGGGGAAAAGGCAACTACATTCTCCACTGTAGCTGTGCCATTAGACTGACCCTTGCAGGAGGGAAGTCCTCCTGCAGCGCGGCGTACTCAGCCGGTTCGCTTATAGAGCTAACTCGGAACGCTACCGGATTGGGTACGGAACACCTCTGGTTTCCACCTGTAGTATAGTAGTGGCCTCAACTGTAACAGGCGTCTTATTACACTTACTATATAATGTAAGATATATCTCAGCTAGCTTTTCCCTTATTACTCGCTTTATATATATAAAGTACAATGAAGTTTATGTTCGGCGTCTAGGCTCTAGTGTGAAGAAAATAAGTATAGTTGAACCATACATAGTGCATACCTTAGCAAGCGCCTCAAAATATCGCACCCAGCAGAGGCCTGTTTTAGAGACCTGTGACTCATGCGGCCGTTCAGCGCCAAAATCCACGGAGATCCGCTTCGCACTTCCTTAGTTCTCTTGCATTCTCCATTCTTCCAACTCTACAACAGTTTGCAAGCCTGAGATGGCCCCTCGACTGTCAAACTCTTAGCACGACTAGATCCTCTCCATGATTACCCATGGATTCACGAAAGATAAGATAGCCAAAGCGGTCCCGTATACTTTCCGCATTGTTCGAAGAGCACTATCGAGGTACATGCGATATAGAACGACAAAAATGTCTCCAAAACATACGGGAACTGTTCCTAAGAAAACCCCTACGATACAAACTACACTTTGCCACCGGTTAGCAACTAAATCCGATATAGGCCAAGGTAAGATAGTTAATTTCATCACTAATAAGTTTAGAGAGGAGGTTTCTGTGAATAGCATCTTAAGGCCCCTAGATAAACATAATATAGCTTTAAAGATAATGCGTCGTGTGGCTAAGCAACAGAGGCCTGCACTACAGTATTTCTATGAGTATTGGCTGAGAACGCTTAGATATTAATTGTATTATACAGCGTTTATCGACAAATATGGCTTTAACAAGCCAGCTATATTTCAATGTAAAGGATAAGCCTCTAAAAGGATCATACTTGCATAGAATGCCGGAGTCTGACGCTGAGTTAGACTACAAGTCCTTATAACATGTTCACAGAAAGGCATAAAGCTATTCCGCTTCTTATAAAGATCCATAGACAACCCAATCTTTGAAGACTTCATAAAACAACTACTCCGCCACTAAAATAGATAACCAAAGCCCAAGATCATACTCATTATAGAGAACATTTCATTCCACTACTCGGATAGGATCCGACAAATATACAATATTGCCGGCAGAAAAATATGATTTTCTAATACCATACACCCTAAGGACTAATCCAATTGAAGTGCTTTTCAGAGAAGTCAAAACACACGTAAAATCACACGTAAAATCACAGCACAAAGGCCATGAAAGCGTCATTCCGAGAGACTTTGAGAGTTATGATAAGTCTTCCGTGAAGTCAGCAGGTAGTCGATGGGAAAGTGCGGAGAGTCACTTTCAAAATGTCAGGCTTGACGTGGAGCAGCCTAAGTGGCATGAATGGAGCCAGACACGCGTCGTTTAGTTTTGTGCCTTTTGAAAAATGGGACGCGTGCCTCTTGAGTTACTCAAGATGTATAGACCCGGCGTAGTCTAATATTACTCTGAAGGAGCTCGGCGCGGTGGAGTACATGAGTTCGCACCCGAACTTTAAAATATACAAGTGAGAAATAATTTGCAGCAAATCTTTTAGCTATGCAGGTGGTGCTAAGCTTCGTGATAACTTGGTATTCGGACGCCGCCGACTTAGAAAATTGCCCTGATATTAGGCCTCTGTAATTCTCTCCCACGAGGACCTATAGGGAAAAAGTCATGTAATTAAAAATCCCGACCTATCCCTTCCTATGGGAATGGATCGGCCGTAGCCGCTGCCCTCCCAAATAATTATGCGCTAAATTTATAAAGCGGCAGGGAATCTCAGCCGCCTATGCAGGAAATTCGCTCGTAAACGTCAAGGTGCATTCTCTGGTATCCAGGCCCTATTAGAAAAATGCTAACCCTCTTATGTCACGGTCCTTTTGAATTCCTAAATATCGTCAAGGGAACTTTTCATTCAGGATATCGGGGGCTTAAAAGCCCCGGCGGACATTTTTGGTTGGTCAGCTCACCGACTTTGGGTTCTCATAACTAGTAAGCGCCGCTCATTCCTAGATTGGCCAGTGAGAGCTCAATTGCTACAAGCGTTCCACGGCCTCATAGAATGTCAGAAATTATGTAAACCGCATATTTACCACCGCCAACATCGAGACACAAAAATGACAACATCCTCTAAATCGCTCCTGCTATAAAACTTCCCTACAATCGTGTTCGTCCACCTATCTACACTTCGCACCACACCCCCCATATGTTCATCACGTCGGTTTTAATCACGAACCTTGCTGTTGTCGGTGTATGTTAAGTCTTTTCTTCTCGTACCAACAAGTCATGAAAAAATGACAACTAATATCATAAAGAGGCCGGTGGCCGCATTGGCAAGCAATACACGGAAGCACTTGCCAAGGGCGACAAGCACGACATCATAGCTCTCACCCGTGTCGGTAGTACGAGCAAGATCACCCAAGGGGTCAAGTGTGTAGAGGTCAACTATGACAACGAAGAAAACCTTGTCTCAGCCCTCGAGAGACAGCAGTTTCTTGTTATCTGCCTGAGTGTTACCGCGGCCCCAGATATTAGTGGCAGGCTCGTCAATGTGGCTGTCAAGGCCGGTGTCTCATACATCATGCCAAATGTGCATGGAGGTGACTCAGATTTGCCCATAGAGAAAGACCCGCTACTCGGCCCCAAACAGCAGAAGAACCTGAAGGAGGTTACTGATGCCGGTCTGCCATGGATCGTCCTATCAACAGGTTTCTGGTACGACTGGAGTTTGGCGCTGGGCCTTCAGGGGTACGGCATTGACATTAAAGCGAAGAAGGCCGAGCTCTGTGGCAATGGCAATTCGACTGTTAGCACTTCCACGTGGATGCGCTGCGGCGAGGCTTTCGCAGCAGTGCTTAGCTTTCCCGAGACAGGCGCGTCGCCATGTCTCGCCGACTACAAGAACAAGCCAGTTTATATCGAGAGCTTCCACGTTACACAGGGAGATTCTGGACAGCGTCCAGCGCGCCACAGGTACCACAGACAAAAATTGGGATGTCAAATTTGAGTCTACCGAGCAGAGATTCAGAGATGGCTTGGCGGAGGCCAATGCTGGAGATGAAAAGGGTTTCGATAAGTCTGTTTACGCCACTTGCTGGAGAAGGATGCTGGTCGGTTCTACGGGGCCAGGCTACAGAAGGAGACACTCGGTCTTCCCCAGCAAAATCTAGATGAGATTACCAAGGCAATTGTCGACAAGGTTTTAGTGGAGTGGCACCCTTAGGTAGTATGGTAAACAGAGCTATGACCTCAGTTCTTAGGGTTTAGTCTTTATTTTATTATTTTTGTATATTTTAACTTTATTTACACCATAAACCTCTTTAGATTTTAGCTATTGTAGCCCTTATCGCGTTTTCAGAACTAATACAATTGATACAGCTCATATACGCTTTACAGAATCTATTGGCGTTTGTGGGTGAGCGAGGAGCTCTTGGTAGCACTGTCCGGCGCAAGGGGATTCGGGTTGTAGAGTGAAGGCAAAGGACGGTAGCTGCGAGGATTCCTCAGCGCCCGCCGCCGGCTAGGATGATGAGTTGCGTGAATAAGAATAAGTGGCCTGCACCAGCAATCCCGTCTTGCCTCTATTTGGACCAGCGGCCTACCATTATATTTTGGATGGTGCCTAGAATGCGGCTAGAATATTGGCGACTGCCACGCCATACAGCTCCCTGTCTATACTCTTTATGGACACATCGAGGCCCTGAGAAACCGCACTAAAGGCGATCGAGAGATTAAGAGTATAAATCAAGACGAATAGCGGCATGTCCACCAGAGCAGAGCCTAAGGCTGTCTAGCTGACCTTCTGGAAGTCAAATAGAGCCAATTACTTGCCGATCTCCATCTTGTCATTGTCATTGAAGAACCATCTGCTGGGGGGTAAACCTTGGAATCCGCCCTCACTGGCTTTGCCGCATGTAACGGGGACGACCTAGGATCAGCCGCCAATATTGCCACAAAAGCACGCAGGCAGGTGGAATGACGTGTGAATCCGCGTGAGAGGCGGTGTCAGTCGTCTAACCGCATTGCGAGACACAGCACGATGCTGAACAATAGAATAGTATCACCAAAATCGGTGGTGCTTGGTCGGCACCGAACAAGACCTTGTCGGCCATGGACAACGTCACGACTGGCGCCGACGCTGGGAGCGAAATTTCGACGGCATTAATCAGCAGGCCCAGCCTCACGCTCCCTAGTACACATCGATAGTGGGATGAGATTTCTTAGGTGGACCTCTCCCTGACTAACGGACCGATAATTCTAGTTAAAATATGAAAGGAAAATATCCGATCCAAGACCGTCCGCGACATGCCCACACGGATGCAATTTTCGGACGGGTACCAACTATGTAGCCGCATCGGAATACGGCGAACCCTGAGAAGACGATGCCGGCCAGGAAGCACACGCCACAAGCGCGGTAGGCACAAGGGCGTCACTGTCTCCGCCGATGAAACTTTGGATATCCATTGCAATCATCTTGAGCAACGGCGTGATTTCAACGAGCAGAGTCGAGATAGCACCCCGAAACTGCGACCCTTCGCAGCCGATCACTACCATGCCGGCAATGGAGCTCGTCAAATACACGAAGATGCCCAGTAGTACTGCGTCGTTGAGTCCGGAGTCCACGCCGATGGAAAAAGAAGAATACCGAACCCCACGATATCCAGGAGCTGGAGAATGAAGGCGAAGGCGAGGGCGAGTGCAGGTATCCCGCGGAGGACCGGCTCGGGAGAGACGACGTGCCCGTTTACAATAGGGCATATGAGGCGACAGGAAAGCATTGTCGTAGGCTATAGGGGACAATATATGCGCTACTTCTCCTAATTCACTTGAAGCGCACATCCAACCTGGGACTAGCGGGTTTCAGTAAGGGAAGGCCCCATTCGCTATTGTCTCCTTGCTGGTCATAGGAGCTGTACTTAGAGCCGAAGTTGTCCCTTTCTATCAATTGGTAATGATAGCGCACGGTTATCATTCTTGCCTTCCAGTTCTCTCCACAAGAGAGTCCTACCCAGCATGAGATCCGGGTTTTATCAGCAAAGCGGTTGGGATTTACTATCTCTAGAAGGTGGCCCTGCGCATATACTTTGGAACCTCGGGCCAAGACAACGCGCTTTTTCCATGTCGAAAATCTCACGTGGCCGAATATAATCTCCTGTCGATGTCCATAAAGCTTTACAGGCTTTTCGAAACCAGCAAGCAGTTCGCCTATTGTTTTTTGACTCCGTCTCTTTGCCGATGTTAGTTGGCCTCGTTGGCGAGAGCTAAGGCAGTATTGTCGATGAACAGGGTTCGACGAGTGTTGTAAGTCTCGAAATGCCTGAGCAAGAGATAGAAAATATGCTTTGCCAACATTATCTGAGTTTTTGATAACCCTACTAATGGCCTCTTTTTCACAAAAGGAGTAATGTCGACTGGTTCTGTGTTGCCACTCTTTTGCCAGAGCGGATTGACGACGTTAAGATGATGGCGGGGCTGAAGCATGCTTGTAGAGACGAACTTGCTGAATTCTATAGCATTTAAGGATTGAAAAGCAAGAGAGCCTTAAAATTCTAACAGGTTGAGTGTTAAGCTTTCACAGTCAAGGTCTTTTGTCGTAGGCATTTCGAATAAAACAAATGCTTCCTTTATATCTGTTCTTGAATCCCAGACATAATGGTGAAGGCTTAGATGTCTGATGCGAAAAGGGGGTTTCTATGGTCCATAAACCTTCTAGCAAAGGCAATATATTGACCCACGTAGGCATAGAATTCGTAATCGTCCATCCCTGGATGCCATATGACTTGAATATAAATAGCAGGGCCTTCCCTATCACTGTTTGACCCTAGGTCAATCAGGCTAGATTCGTTAGCAATATGTGTCTTATAACAGAGTAAATGCAAGAGGAACGCTAACTCTTGACGGGAAATCTGTGGCTTTCTAAGGACATCTAGCATTTCGGGGCGAACTAATTTGAGAAGGCTGTCTGCCAAATCTATATCCAAAGACTTTTTTAGGAGATCTTTATATCGGTTCCAGTGGTGCTTCCGGACGTTTGGGAAAGCCTCAAGGAGCAGCCCACGCGAATCGACATTGCTAAATGGTTCCCAGATCGTGGTTTCGTCGATCAACGCCTTGGACGGCGCCCTCTTAAGCGGGAGCGTCTGCTTTCGGAAATCCTGGTTCCAGACGGAGTAATAGAGCATATTCAACAGACTAATCCTCTGGTGCAAGGTCAGGCCGCCCAGTGCTTATCCCCGGGACACCACCCCCTCCTCTCATCGGGTAACCAATTCTACCCACTCTTTGTTCTACTCCGTAGATTCTCTGTCTTGTATTTCGGGGAAAATGTTTCATGGTAGTTGTATTAGTTAGCAAGGGTTTCTTTAATGTAATCCACTAGCCAGATGAAAGACTCTTGTTGTGCTGAAGACAGTTCCCCAGCAGGTTGGTAATGACATACTTCTTTCAAGTATAGCTCTACCGCAAAGTTTCTATTAAGCACGTGTATGTAACTGAGAGCCTATATTTAGGCGATGCAACAAGATAATTGATATTAAACAATCAACAAAGCTATTGTACAACGTGTTGCAACCCCGACTGTATCCTCAAGGATAATATGGGGCCACGGAGCACCCAACTCTCCTCTTCACGGCTGTTCATTCCAGGAGAAGACATTCCCCATCCACGAATCGTCGTAAAAGTCTAGAAGTACCAAGTCATCGGGCAGAACCGACTGAGGCGGTGTTGGCTGGCTGGCATTGTTCAGCACGGGGGCAGCGGGAACCGCCGCCGGCGCGATGGCGCCAGCGAGCTCAAGCGCCTCAGTCCATACGGCTTTGGCGTGCCGCAGGGTCGCGGCGAGGCTGCTGAATAAGTCGCTCCCGTTAGTCTTGAGCCCGACAGCTGCCGGGACTGATGCGCAGGTATCAATACCCCGCTGGATCGTTTCCATCAGGTCCACGCTGTCTCGGACGGTGGCTCGATCCCACCCGGGGTCGTCGATCAGGAGCAAGCGGTAAACCATGCGGATGCAGCGGAGGAAGTGGAGCCAGTAGTGGAGATGTAGGCCGTAGTGCTCTTGCGGCTTGAAGGAGAAGAAGTTTTTGAGAAAGAGCTTGGTGGCACGGAGGCAGGAGTATAGATGCTGCGCCCGAGTAAGGTTGACAGGCTGGTTTGGCGATGTTGAAACACTCGTTTCTGGACTAGGGCGTAGTGCCAGATCATAGATCATGACCTCGGTGAAGTAAAGCCAGAACTTGACCACTCCTTTCGCACAGGCTCTCGTTAGCAAGACTCTTTAACAGCTTTGAAACGCATGGCGATCAACTAACTACTCTCCAGCAGGGCTGGGCGAATCTGCTGGCGCACCTCTTGGAGCATGCTTCTCAGCGCTTTTATCGGAATTGAAGGTGGCAAGGTTTCACGCTGAGGCTGGCCTGCATAATCGCCCTCGGAAAATATCGAAGACGAAACAGCGAGAATATCATCAAGTATTCTAGAGCATTTGGTGATAATTACCAGGATTTCGTCGTTGCCACACTGGGCTTCAGAGGCCAGATGACGCAGATAGTCGTCCATATGTGGCGTCCAACGCATTGGCGGCGTTCCCAGCTTCTGAGAGTTACTGTGGATAAATAGCTATCAGCCACTTTGAGTTCTTCTAGCGGGAACCTGCTAGCAACTTGTTGTAATGATGGATGGAAGTGCGTACCCCGAGCATAAACAATAACAGGCCAAGACAGCCCTGCGTTCCTCATTCGTGCGCTCTTCCCGCGACGATTGTTGCCTATTACCAAAGTTTCTAGGACCTATCGGAGGCTTCACACCATATACGTACGCTCTGACGCCGCTGCGCTCGAAGCCAGGATTCCGATCGAGAGAAAGGTCTTGCACAAGCACCGCAGCCATCGTCGAGCTCATGTTGAGTGCTTGCTTGGAGCTGTATAAGATACCACAAGCGGTTTGAACCATGTGGGCCAGAAGCAGATCTAAGCTGCGCTCAGACTGCACCAAGACTCTTTGTGCAAAATTGTTGCAGAGCTCGTCTTCAAGCACTGATTTTCTGGAGGCTGACTTGCAGCATACCGATTGGATAGCAAGCCATAGCCAAGGCTTCTCAGTTCGCAGCTGTGCGGCGCTATTGGTAACATGCATCAGGTCCACCTTGTTAAACACGGCACATGGTGCTGGCCACGTTTACACTCACTAAGAATCAACTGGCTAGATAAGTACGCACCTGGTTTCTGGGGGAAGAAATAGTAGTGGGAAAGCTGGGAGATACACATCTTTAAAGAACTGAAGGTACTCCTCGGCCTCTATAGGGTGTAGTTCTCCAAATTCATGGTTGGAGGAAGATGCCAAAGCGGTTGCATAGACTAGATCCGAGACTAGTGAGCTAGGTGGAGACCGGGTGCGCTGCCGCTGCTGCTGAGGATAGACCAAAGGCGCTTGCGTGGCAACGGCAGTCCGGATCTCGGCGGGGGGTGTAGTAGGCTCAGCCGACGCGATGTTAAGAACCGTACTGGGTTGTGCCTGCGATCTAAGTAGAGTGACGAGGTCGTCGAGCTTCTCCTCCAGTTGAGCGGTTCTGTTCGGGGGCCGGCCGCCGCCACGCCTCCGGAGAGCCTGGGAAGGTTGACAGGATATCGCGAGTCGGTGGCATCTGTCGCACTTTGCTTCAGCTGAGTCTAGGCGCCGGACGCATCTACACTTGGCCTTGTAACAGCCCACACATGCCTGGCCGTACGACGCTGATGGGCGCGACAGAAGAAGAGTTGGATCCATGACGGCGGGTTGTTTTTGATCCCGCCCCGGTGCTTGGGCGGTGGCTGTTAACGCTGTCCGGCCCGGCACGCCGATCCACAGACAGGCCGAGAGTAGGCATACAGGCTCGCCGTCCAATAACACAGTCGCAGGCTCGAGCCGGGTATCCACAAGTGAATACCAAGCGGTGTTAAACGAGGACGCCGAATGGTGCACGATTGCATTGTTGTACCATCCCAGCCCGCCTGGTGCTCAACAAGGACGAATCTCAACACGACGGCGGACATGTTTAGATGCCGCCGCTCCGGTGGGACCTTGCAAATTTTCGCGCTACCATGGTTCCATAAGCCCCACCTCGCCGCGTTCCGGTCGCAATATCAGCGCCGAACTCCGGCACCTTTCCTTTTTTGGCACAAGCCCGGTTCATTCGCAAGGCCGCATGCCATATGCGATATATCTCTGACTTCTAAAGCTCTTTATTGAGACGTGCGGCTCGATTTGCAAGATTTTCTATATAATGCCTTACTCCAGCTACCGGCCGCACGGTTCTTGGTGGTACAATATGATTTCGCAACCAAAGCTGCCGTTGACCGAATACCAAGCAGCCCAGAACCAAATATATCAGCAAGCACCCTCAGTAAATAGTCCATAACTACCAAGATACAAGATGGAAAGCCCTAGAAAGGTCGTTTTAATCACTGGTGGTGAGTTGCCATGCAATAGCTTAAAATCAATGCCATACGATCACTCGCTCCTCCGAGCTACGCTTACACTTACCAGGCAATACCGGCATCGGGCTCGAGGTGGTGAGAGCTCTTGCCGCATCCGCTAGTCCTTATGACATTGTTATCGGATGCCGCACAGTCTCCAAAGGCGAAGATGCCATTGCGACCGTCAAGCAGGAGCTACCAAGTACAGTCTCATCCTTCAGCACTGTGCAGGCGGACCTGAACTCTGACACGTCGCTCGAGGCCGCCGTAGAGAGCCTGGCGGCCAGGTTCGGACGGCTAGACGTTCTTATCAACAACGGCGGCGCTCAGTTTGACAAGGCGCTGAGTGACGGCACGATGAGCATCCGCGCGGCTTTTAATGCCTCGTGGGACACCAACGTGACGGGCACTCACGTCCTGACGACGCTGGCCATCCCCTTGCTCCTCAAGTCGGCCGACCCCAGGCTCTTGTTCTTGACGAGCGGCATGGCCTCCTTGGTCGAGACGGAGCGTCTCGACAACCCTCTATATCAGCGCATCAATGGGAGTCCTGACAAGGGGTGGCCTAAGACGAGCAATGGTGTCGGCATGGCGTATCGCAGCGCCAAGACGGGCCTCAACATGATGATGCGCGAGTGGTCCAGGCTCCTGCTCAACGACGGGGTAAAAGTGTGGTCTATTTCGCCCGGGTTCTTGGCCACGGGGCTCACGGGTACTGGCGCTGAATCGATGAAGAAGGTGAGTGCTTGCTCAGCGAGTGGTTGTCGGTCGATCAACCAGACTTTCCTGCCGTGCATAAACGGATGGCTAATACTATCTTGTCTACGCAGATGGGAGCCAAGGACCCCTCTGAAGGTGGCAGGTTCATCAGGGATGTTGTCGAGGGCAAACGCGATCAAGATTCCGGCAAGGCAATCAGGGTGGATATGATCCAACCGTGGTAAGCTATAAAAGGCGCATTTAGCTCCAGGGAAGGGCCACGAGTTGAAATATATATGTATCCTATTATATCGCGGGATGCTAGCATAGATAAATATAGCTTCCTGAGGCGTTCCATACCGCCTTCCGGTTGATTTCAGTTGCAAAAGGCTCGCGCAAAGTCTCTTATGACAAGCTGATTCCTCGAGAAAGCCCTTGAATTAGAGAGAGGGTTACTTGACTCGTTCTAGCACTGGATTGTCTGCTTGTACAAGACTTTTATCTATACTAGATTTCATATCGCTGTTTCAGATTAGAGAAGTCGATTATAACACTTAAAAAAAGATCTCTTATCTGGTCGAAGGTTATATTACACTGCTCAAAAAAAAACAAAATATGATGAATTCTAGACGTTATATGATTAGCTTGCGAGCTTTTTACTTCATTTAAAAGTAATTCTCCACGCTATAATTAGCAAAAGAAAGAATTAGACCCTAGCTCCTTTTCCAACTAGCTTTAGTGTAATACCACGGTATCAAGCACCCGGGAGGGGTCACTGGTGTAGGCAAGGAGTTGGGGGAAAAGGCAACTGTATTCTCAACCGTAACTGTGCTGCTAGACTGACGCTTGCACGATGGAAGTCCTCCTGCAGCGCGGCGTACTTAGACGGGCCGTTTATAGAGCTAACTCAGAAGGCTACTGGATTGGGCACGGAATAACCCCGGTTTCCACCTGTAGTACAGTGGTTACCCAATTGTACGGAGTAATAAGCATCTTATTACATTTCGCTAGCTAATTTCACTAAAAGAGCTTTTATATTTCCCTCTTTATAGCTTGTTTTCCTCTTTTTTTTCCTCTTTTGTAATATTAGTTAAATTACTAACTAGCTAGTCAGCTAAATTTCTGGCTGGATTACTGAAGAATAAAACTATAAGATACTATCTAGATAGAGACTAGAGGCTTTAAATATTGATTTACTTTTCTATACTTAATATAGTTATAGGTAACTCTTATAAGTGCCTTTTGATTAGTATCTTACTTTCTAGAGTGCTTAAGGCTTTTTATATTATAAAGTATTATATTCTATCTAACGTAATCTATAAGCGAGTGGATCACCCAAGCGAGTGGATCACTTTTCTACCACCCCTATACTAAAAACAGCCGTATTTACATCACAATGCATTAATCGACCATACTTTTGCTATAGCTAGAGGAATTAGAAGCTGGTGCAGCCTCTGGGCACGTACGGATAGTATGGCCTGGCTTTCTATACCCCCTACAGCACTGTGGCTTTGTAGTAGCCCCTTTTGTATGACCCCCCCCACTATGTAATTCGCTGGCTAGCTGCTTATCTACATCTATTTGATCGAGTATATCTATGGCTTCCCTAATTGTAAGGGCCCTTTTAAGCCGTATATGTGTGTGTTTAGCCCTTTTACGCTTGTTAAGTGCCTTGTTGGTCTTATAAGCCGTTGTAAGCTCCGTATGTAAAAGAGCTAGTTGGTGGGTAATGACTGTAGCCTCCTTAGCTAGCTTATCTATAGTAGCTAGTATATGGGTGGGGGAGTTGTTTTGGTGGGCTATTATATGGCTTTTAATAAAGTCGGTTTAAGAGGTGGTTTTATATGGATTATGTGGTGTGGCTGATATCTATGTGGTGGTGGTTGTGGGGAGGTTAGGTGGTGGGGAGGGTGTTTGTAGCTGGATATCTAGCTTTGATATTACCCTGGCTGGGTCGTATGGAGCCAGACTAGCCCCTAGGAAGCTAGCTTTTATATTGGTAGGTGTAATAGCTGTAAAGAAGGCCTTATGAAAGCTATAAAAAAACTTTAGCTTTGTAATGTGGTTGATATAGGCCCTTATATAAGCCTTAATTTGCCGGCTGTACGCTTGCTTTAACGGCTTAAAGCACCCTATATCTAGTGGCTGGAGTATATGGGAGGAATAGGCTGGCATATAAAGCGTAATGATGTCGTTAGCCTTATAATAGGCTTTAAATCGAGCCGAATGGTGGCTTTTGTGGCTATTAAGTATAAGAAGCTGGTATATACCCTTTGTTTGGCTATGTGTATGGCGATTAAAGTGTTGGATCTACTCGTAGCCTAGCTCGTTCGTAGTCTAGCTAGTTTTAGAAGGCCGGATGGCCTATTCAGCTGGTAAGCCACACTCCTTATACTAGTTGGCAAGGTGGTATTTGCCGGCTAGGATAATGAACGGGGGGATAGCTTCGCTAGCTACACTTACGGCTTGTATAACCGTAGCCCACTCACGATTCCCTGGCTGGGCTAGTTTAGCCTTAGAACGGCTATCTGAGGTTGTAACAACCATTCCTGCGTGGATAATACCCATTAGGAAGCTAACCTCGTTAAAATTCCACTGGTCTTCATCTAGGATCCCCTATTTAGCCTTTGTATTTCGTACGAGATTAAACCACTCTTTTATAAGCATAGGATCCTCACACAAAGCTTGCTGGTAGTTGTATTTACGCGTATAACGCGTATAGAGGGCTGGTTGGCGCCGGACGAAGTTAGAGGACCAGTTTTTACCCACGGGGGGCGTGTCGCGTATCTGTAAAAGCTCGTTGGCCATATCTTCCACACCACTCAATCTAGGGGGGAACGCTTGCGTTCCTAGGTCGATTATATAGTCGACAAGCGTTTGCTCCTCTAAGTCGGTGAGTTTACGCGAGTTTGGGACTGTATCGTGTCTATAGGTCCGTCCGGTGCATCGGTTGCGTAGCGTTGAGTATGGGACCTCATATAGCTTAGATGCCTTCTGTATACTTAGCTTTCGGTCTTTTTTTAAAGCTTCAATAGCTAAGTTAACTCTAGCTTCGTTTGAAATGGAAGCCATGGCTGGTTGTGGAGGATCTAGTGGTTGAAGGTAGGAAGAACGCGTCGCGTTGATTTTGATCCACTCGCTTGGGTGATCCACTCGCTTATGGATTACGTTAAAGAATATTATTATACTACTTGAAAATAAATGACGAAATCGCTTAAAACTTACAGTAAAATTGCTTTTCTTTATAGATTAGCTTAGGAGCTCTTTGCTCTATTAAAAAGCGGCTCTTTACACTATAATTAGCCTAAAAACAGCCTCTCTACACTGTAGCTAATATAAGCCTTAGCTTATATGAGGTATTAAACAATAGCTCTAACCTTTACCTAGCTAATCTTAGCATAAGAGCTTTTTTATTTCCCCTCTTATAGCTTGTTTTTCCGCCTCATAAACCCCTTGCCCTCCTCCGCCGCCATGCAGCTCCCGTATCTCGCTCTATTCCTAGCTGGCACTTTTTGCCGTCCCTTCTCTCTCGTCGCTCGCTATGCCCAACTTATGGCAGAGCGGGACGTGACGAAGAGAGGTGGTAGACTTGTCCCCCACGCCTTGTACTTCAAGATTTGGATCGAGTTTAATTTTGTCAACTGCTGTAACTCGCCTGTGGTCCCAAGCGTCTGTTGTATAATCCATGATGCAGCTGCATCATCGGAAGCTTCTGGTATAATACCAAGGCTAAGCAGATCGGATATTTAGACAATGCGGACGGTAAATTCTCAGGCATGATCAGCTCAGTGAAGGCGACAGATTCAAGCCTTAATTGCTATATCTGGCAGTATGTACCCCCTCTATCATTCGCTTTACGCCGCTAATTCTGTTCAACTCTACAGAGGCTCTAGCTGTAGTGGAGAGAGGGGTCGGCCCGTAACTTCGGACGATCGTCATGCTAATCTGAACGATGTTGGATGGAATGACAAGATCATGTCTTTGAGGTGCACTCAGTAGCTAACACTCTAGTCATTCCATTCAACAGATCTCTGCTTCTTCCTGGAATTATAGAAGAGGGAGTGGCAGGTGCATATTTGATCTAATTATGGAACCGATTTCTAAGGCGGTTCCGATCGTTACTGAAGTTTGCAGTATTTACATTTCGGCAAATTATAATATTTCTCTTAAGCGTCACAAGGCGCTGCAGGTGCTGCCTGGATCCGCGTTGCCGATATTTACTTTAGAGTCCTACCACTTCTGATACCTCCTCATATACCGATGAAGTAACAATAGATCCCATGGTACCAGATGACGGAGGGATGACTACTCCACGGCTGTAATATTGTTATCATTTCGTGGTCCCAGACGGCCCGCCGGCGGCTTACCAGGCATAAGTTGAACTTAGATAATTATCAACTGCACCAAAGTTGTAACGGTTTTTCTCCGCCTAACGCCCCGCGAGGTGGTGGTGAAAGATGTTAACTAACAATGATGCCCAGGTTTACTGCTAAGCGGCCCCGCTTCCGCCACGTTTTGCACTGAAAGTAGTGGCTTATTAGTTGGTTTAGTTACAAGAGTCGATATTCCAAGCAACTTGGACACGAAGTGCGAACCCCCGGCAGATAATAGCCTTGGTGCCTCTCTTGCCACAGATACCTTTGAGGCGGCTAGAGGTGAGTGGAATCACCTCTGTATAAAACTATAGATCTAAAGTTAAGAGAGAAAGAGAGTAAACAGTTAAGTCATAGATCAAGATCAGCTATATCATCGATACCAGCTCGTGGTCTTTACTTCTAGCATATACTGTTAGGTGTTCTCCCCAATCATATCGTTTTTCTCGCCCTTTGCGTGTAACGTGAGAAATCTATTAATTGTATGACTGCCTTTATGTCTCAATTAATTCTCGGTACGAACCTGATAGGTACATCCCTTACAACTCGCAAGCTCGTGTCGAACCTGGTCCCTTCCGAAAGCGCGAGCGCAGCGTATCGACGCGCCACCAACCACCCTTCCTCCTCCCCATTCAATCCATGCCTGGGATCCGTCACCAGCTCGACCGAGTGCGTCTTAAACAGCGTCGCGACCACAGCACAGACCTGGGCCAAAGCAAATCGCCGCCCGAGGCATCCACGACTACCCTCGGAGAAGGGGATGAAAGTTCCCGTTCGAAGCCTTAGGAAATTCGCTAGACCTGCCTTGATAGCTTCGTCCGGGTTCATCCACCTTGATGGGTCAAAATCCGCCGCGGCATAGGGACGCTGGCAGGGGTCATTCCTGATATCTGACCAAGAATGGCGCTTACGTTGGTCAGCGCCCCCTGACTTCTTGGGCCAGTATTTTGGATGCCGATGTGTTGCGCTTGTATTTATAAGGGCAATCAAGTTTGGCGGTAAAGGATGGCGCTGGCCTTTGACGGTGATGGAAAGCGGACCGTTGGGCAAGACGCGCTTCGGCAGGACGGGGACGACAGGGAAGAGGCGGAGGCCCTCGTTTATCACCGCACCAACGGTAGTGCGCATGAGTGCACCGAAATTTTCGTCATACGTCCATGTGTCTGGGCATGTCTTGCCTAGAAGACGATCGAGATCGCGTTGCATCGTATTCTGGACTTCGGGATGGCACGACAAAAGGAGGAGGATGGAGACAAGGAGATTGGCATTGGCTGTATGTCCTGCAAACATGAAGATAAAGATTTGGCCGATGACTTGAGCATCGGTCAACACGGGGTTAGCTTGGCCCTTGGAGGGTGCACCCGCTTGTACGAGTAGGTCGAGGAGGTCCTCTTCGGAAGACATCCCATCCACGAATATCTTGGAAACGGTGCCCTCCCTTGCACGCTTGAGCTGATCCATGATTGATCCGAGGTCTGAGTAGCACGCAGCCGCATGATTATGGGTATGAAACGGCGACAGGCGTAACATCCAGTGAGGCATCAGGAATACCGCACCCATCTTGTCCACGACCCCTTGCATAGCCAGATTATAGCTAAGCATCTTCCCACGTATTATTTTGTCTTTGGAGGCCAATGAATCGACCAGATCAGAATCGGTCTGGTAGTTAAAAACAATCTGGTTTAATATATTGAGAGAAAGCCTCGTGGACAGTGCTTATAGCTTATGATGAGCGTCTGAACGCACCAGGGCGGCAAGAAGCATCTGTGCCCCAGAGACCGACTTGGCAAAAACGCGGCGCAGAGTGTTCTCCGAGAAGAAAGGTGCAGTGATCTTTCGATAGAGACGCGACTCGGGACCATCTGTGCCAGTCATGGTAGGCCCGTAAAGGTTCAGAAGAGCCATCAGCTCAGCTGGTTTGCCACAAGTCTCGTCACGGAATAATTGGACGTTTACTTCTGGGTCACATGTGTGAAGTATGAGCCCGCCTGGCGAGACGGTCAGGAAGGTGTCAGCTTTGAGTCGCTCAAACGGCTCATAGCCATTGTGCCAGAACTCGTTAAACGAAAGAAGTGGGAGCCAGCTCTGAGTCAGTCGCTCAGGAAGGGAATTTGCGAGTGGGACCAAAATGAATCGAGCTAGCAGCCATGGTGAGCCGAGCAACGAGCATGGTACGACCACGAAGGGCAGGCCGGTGGTTCGCGCAAGGCGAACATGCCGTACAAGACTGACGATGGACCAAAATCCAAGCGACAGAAAGCCAGCGAAGAGTATCTGGAGGAAGAGAGTCGCAGACTGGGTCACGACAGCAAAGATACCGAACATCGCACTGTCTATAGCGTTCAATACCGTGGTTGGTTTGCCTACACGCTTCCCGTTATTCCCAAGTTACAGGCGATATAGACGCGCAAGTTACCAAAGACCCTACGCTCTGCCGTAACTTGAGCTTCGACCAATGTCTTACTTGTTTCCTCGGTGGCAGTGCAAGTGTGTGCTGTGGTTGTGAGCATAAGCTCTCCCTTGTGACCAGGTACCGACCAAGAGGCTTAGTTTGGTGGCTTGAGTTTACTTCTGATGGGTGCCTACGAGTTTGAAGCCCTTATTTCAACGGCCACGTCCGACAGGGCCGGATCTGCAAGATCTGGCTGCGCTCGGCCTCTGCAAGTGAACGTTCGAGCCGGTATACCGGGCTAATAGAGTTGACTGCCTGAATAATGATTCATTCTAAGGATGGTGCTTGGTGCAGCAGGGAGGAGAGCTGCGGGGAAAACAGGCTGGACGTGAATCATTGGCCACAGAGCATCCAATCTAGGGCCGTGGATAAGAGGGTATATGCGACAGGTTGCGACGAGGTAAGACATTAGCTGTAATGTGTCATCCAGATACTCTCCGCATCCAACTGACATCGAGACCCCTCGATTTGCCCCGCTGAGACAGCGCATTCTGGCGCACCCATGCAGAATAGTTATTGGTTGGCCGTTGGTGGCTAGCCTTATAGCACCCCTGGACTATTTATTGCTTCCTTGAAACTGGAGATTTGTCATTCGATTGCAGATTTTGTCATCCGTCTGCTGATTTGTCAACAAGTACGCCGCAGCTAACGCGGGGCCAGTCTTCACTGAGCAGCAGCAGAGCCGACGACCTATCCAGTGCGATACTTTGGCGCAGTGAAGCGCGTCTTTTAAGTTCTTTGTTCCGGATAGCATTTTGTTGCATCTAGCTGCAGTAGCATGCTGTGACTCAGCATGGTGTTAGGACATAATGTTAATCGAATCTTTTTAATGAAAAACACCCGGGGTAAACTTTGACCTACGTGCTTCATAGTTGCTCCACAAGCATCTATTCAGATGGCAAGTACAACTTTCCTGCTGGACGTCATCAACGGTGTTTTCCTCCTGCCCTTTTTCGAGGAATTGACTTCACCATGGGTGCTCGCAACCATGATAGGAGCATACATGCTCCCATTTACCCTCACTCAGATATTCGGCTACAAATATCCTGTCTTCGGTGTATCTTCCCAGCTTGAGCCAATTATAGTTTCCAACTTTCGTTTCTTCCGCCGAGCCGAGGACATCTTGAACGAGGGCTACCGTGCAGTGAGCCTACTCGGTACCGGGGAGCGAATGGTGGAGTAGACAAGCGACTGAATCTTTAACAGTGCAAAGACAAGGTCTTTCAGCTTAGAAGAGCCGACACCGACATGCTCGTGCTGCCATACAAGTATGTCGAGGACATCCGCAAGCTTCCGAACACAGTGGCAAGTCCCACTGTTGCCCATGTCCACAATCTTATGGGCAGCTCTACGAACATGCATATTATTCTACGCAACAACTTGCACTTTCGCACTCTCCAGCTCAAACTCACTCCTAGCCTCAAGTTGCTCACGAAGCCTATGCAAGAGGAGGTTAAATTTGCAATTGAGAAAGAGCTCACCGACTCTGAAGGTATTTGCAATTAAGATGCTCTGTGGACAGCTCTGGTATCTGACTCTTGTGCATTAGGCAGGTGGGTGACAATAAAGCCGTACCATACTATTCTCGACCTTGTTGCTCGTGTAAGCGCTCGTATATTTCTTGGCAAGCCGTTTTGCCGCAATCCGGAGTGGCTCGAGATTTCCACGCAATTCACCGAGAATTTGTTTGTGTCTTTGGTCTTCTTGAGACTCTTTCCGATGTGGACCCACGGCTTTCTCAGCTGGTTCATACCATCGTCGTACAAGGGCACCGCATATATCAGGAAGGCCAAGACGCTGCTTGTTCCTGAGATCAACCGCCGACGCAGCGCGGAAATCCAGGGACAAGTTGTTTCAGACAAGTTCAAACACACACTTCTGTCGTGGATGATGGAGATCGCTACACCTGAAGAGGGCGAAGCATCAGCCCTTGCCCACCTCGAGGTCGTGATGTCACTCGCATCGATACACACCTCTCAGATGAACGCGGTGCACTGTCTCTACGATCTCTTGGCCCACCCGGAATATCTTGAGCCGATTCGAGAAGAGATCCGTGCCATGGTAGCCGAAGCAGGTCCTTGGATGAACTGGGAAAAGCCCCAGTTCTCGAGGCTGCGTAGGCTCGACTCGTTCATGCGTGAGTCGCAGCGCTTCAATCCACCCACTTTACTATCCATGCACCGTGTACTACTCCGAGAGGCTAGGCTATCGGACGGCATGGTCCTGCCAAAGGGTTCCCATATCAGCATGCCAGTCAACGCTATTCAAAACGACCCGGAGGTGACACCTAATCCCGAGAAGTTTGATGGCTTTCGGTACTACTATCTACGCCAAGGCGATGGCCAAGGCCATATGCACCAATTTTCGACGACACAAGACCGGATTCTCAATTTCGGGCACGGCTCTAATGCATGCCCGGGGCGCTTCTCTGCCAGCCTCGAGATAAAAATCATCCTCGTGCGTCTGTTGATGGACTATGAGTTCAAATTTAAGCATGGCAATGTGCGCCCGCCGAATTTGCGAGCGCACGAGTTCATTTTTCCAAATCCCGACGCGGAAATATTTATTCGCCGCCGACCCGCTTCAGAGAGATTACAGCTCTACTAAGTTTCGCCCCACGGAGTGAAGAAATCTGAGAGGTTTTAAGGAAAGGGCATTTCCTTGTCAAGGAAGGCAAACATGTAGCTGCTAGGTATTAATATATCTAAAATATACTATTTACCTGACCACTGGACTTACGCTGCTTCAACGGCCCTACCTATGAACTGGACCGCAAGGTGGTGGTATTTGTTCCGCGCTGTGGCTACTAGGCTACGGAGTGTATGGTGGTGGTGTTGTGTGTGGGTTGTTCCGCACGTGCTCTGCTTCATTTTCCTCGTTCTCAATACTAAGAGAATAACTAAGATCCTACTATTAAATTACTATTGTTAAAGGGCTGAGTTATAATTTATTTATAGCTACATTAATATTAAAGGTTAGATTAATGTATAACTATATAGGATAGTAGTTTTACTAGTGCTAAAGCTAGGGCTAGATAACTATATAAGTAAGCTCTACGAGTGTTAAGGCTGGGGCTAGATAAGTTATAAGACTAGTGTTAAGGCTAGGTTTTACAGATAAAGACCCTATAGAAGGGAGGATAAGTGTAACTTGTAGAGGCCAGCCTGCTAGTAGATAGAGGCCCTATATCAGGGAGTAAGTGGTTCGCAGCCAAACGGCTGGCAACCTTACTCCTACACAGATCAACTTATGTTACAAAACCACCATTTATACATTAATATGCCAGTGCCCCCATCGTTTTTCCCCTGGTTGTGCAAGCAGTTCAGTGTGTAAAGTGGTCAATACGAGAGCAAGGTGCGTGGTATTACATTATCACAAATGTCACACAATCTAGAGAGGATATGTCTAACAAAGCATAGATGCTATAGGTACAGGACGGTGTAACTCACCAAATTCATTATAAAGACAGCTACATAGTTCTACCAATTTCAGCAACACTTCCTCATTCTAAACGATCACTCTATCAATCGCTACAATATCTACAGATTAATACCTTCTCCTACCCCCCACAATAAATACCCAATAACCTACCAGGAATCTATTTCCTTAGTGCCTACACATAGTCTAATATTACAGGTATAATAATATATAAGACCCTGGGCTTTATTTTTAACAGCCATTGTACAACTAAGTAGCATTGACCAATACCTCTAAATTCTAAAATATAAACATATAGGACCCAGTAGAACAGTAGGACCTCTTATAACTTGGCCGTTTAAGAGTTTCTCGCTATCCTTGGCTCGATAGGATTTGTCTGGCTGCTAGACGACTGTTTTTCTTTTGGATGGTTGTCATTCGCTCAGATTACTGCACTGCCAGCTCGCTGCGTGTGTCGCGATCATGTCCACGGAGCTGCCGGCTCGCCCGATCGAGCCCCTCCGCCAGCCCCGTCGCTCACTTCTCTCGTTTTCGTAGCCGATTCTTCCACGCACGGCTCGTCGTTTACCTTAACAGCGTGCCGATGAGCAGGTAGCCATGCAGGCGTCTGGTCTAAACGCATGGGATTCTCGTTAGGATAAAAGCCTTGCGCTTGAGCAAACACGAGAAGCGGGGTTGGGTGTGCAGCGCATCGTAGGATGTTCAGCTCGAGGTGCTTGGATCGGAATACAAAACCGGATTGGATGGCGTAGGCCGCTCGATGGTGCGCGGGGCTCCCAAATTCATTGGCGGCTATTTTGTAATCTCAAGGGGTTAAGAAACGAGGAACTGTCTCTGTAGCCTTTTACAGGTTGGCAAGGCTTGCAGGAAGCTCGACTAAGCACGAGGAGGGCGCGGGTGCATCAGATCCACAATGACACCTCCCTTTTATGGCCACAGTCGGGTCTGGGGCCTCGCTTAACCTATATACGCCTTATTTTTTTGAAGTTTATCCGGAAGGTGAACCCTAATGGTACCTTGTACCCTTATCGGTAGGGCGTGCTCGAGGGGTATAAGAGAAGCTTGGGGCCATATCCTGGGGCGAGGGAACATAGCTCTGTCATCATAGACCTACACTACAAGCTATTCCATTCCGGCTCAAGCAGCTCTCAAGTATCATCCCTTACTGGGCACAAGATTCGAAAATTGGTCCAGATTCATTAGCATAATGCGCTGGCCTATCTCTGCCATCTTACTTATTCTTGCCACGGCCGCAGCTCTGACTATTCCACCTGGGCAGAAGGAAGGAGTTTATGTTGTCCACAATGTCGGAACCCGGGCCGAATTGCACGAACGTGTTCCATCTAATCAGCAGGAGACAGGTGCTTTACTTTCAGCAATAAAAAAAATTAAGCCTAGGGTGGATTACAATCCAGACACTCGATGTGGCTGCGGCATTATCCTAGACCATGGTAGTTGTGATGATGCCACCCACGACCTTGAGAACCAATTCGGAAGTTATGGACAAGTTGGCCCCGGCCTCTGCTGGTACTCGATACGAGGAAATGTCGTCGCCTTTGCATGCAATTACTACCGGGACGGGCTTTCAAGCAGTCGCACAGAGCTCCAGCAAGACTGGTCTCAGATTACGAATCACTGCGGATGGTATGTTGCCGGTACCACAGGACATATAGGGGTTTGGGCTACTGGTTATATGACGTCGAATCAAAATTGGTTGACAAACGCGTGGAACTCGCCAGTATCATCATGCTAAGGTTCGAACAAATGGAAAACGGGCTTCGACACTGCCTATTACTTGAGACATTAGTTAACTATACGAACTATACTAAGGTACTCTACAAGGTGTAGGGGCAAGTGTGCAAAGCTAATATAGGCGAGGATAATAAATATATCCCCAAGTGTAAAATCCATTCCTAAACACATCATAGACGAGTCAGTCATTTAGTATCCGCGATCTACCTTACTCTTAACCTTGTGATTTAACATTCTTGTCAATGGAACCCAGGCTGGGCTGACGTGGTAAACATACTCTTGGGACAAAGTTGACTAGACAGTAATAACCAGCGTACATAAATTGTTGCAATCTTAGCTCCATGTAGACGTTAGGCCTCCCGGAAGTGGCAGTCCAGTCCACCTTTCGGGAACTCTGAAATTGGCTTAATGGTTTTAAGAGAGTTAGGTTCCACTGAGATCGTCAACTATTTCTTTCAGTCATGTATGGTTTTATCGACATTAGAAGAAAAATGGCCAAGGTAAGATGCCTAATGATACTCGTTCAGCCAACATCCCACGACCTAGTGGAAATAGGCCGGTCTGGTTCGAATTGCGGGGTTTGAGTCTCCGCCAATACCGTAACCGCTAAACTACTACTTTCTGAAAATAATCCCTGCCTACCCGGGAAAATGTCGTCAGTATAGGCTATCATAGGAGGAAGAGATATTCTCCCTGAAGGCGAGCACGAACTTAGTCACTCGCTGGCTGTTTCTCCCTGACATGTCGCTACTATTTGTTTTCGATAGGTGGAACAAATGCCCCAAGTCGCGGGGACATTAATACAGGTGTGAAACCTCCTCATTAGTACTTAAATAAGAACTTTTTCTTGTGAAGTCGCTCCTCTTCGTTCTAATTTCCATCTCAGTCAAACACTGCAATATAACCGCTTCTGGTGGTATTATTGATATAGTCTTCATAAGCAATGAATTCCTTCTTGCTTTTGCTGCTCCCAGTAGCTGCCACGTTGGTCATTCCTCGCCAATATTTTCTCTTTCGGTAAGTACTTTTCCACCGGTTGCGGTTGCTAGTGGCACGTTCATTATCGAGGCAAATACTAAGCTGGTTCTTCCAGCTCTCAATAATCCCCATAATGGGAATTTAGGCCTCTGGCCTGGCATGGGAATGGACGACGGCGATCTCGTCCAAGGCCTTGCCATCTCCACCGTTGGCTACAGGTGAGTCTTGATCTATGAATTTGGGCGCCAGTTTCTAGCTTAGTTACATATAGATCTCCATGCAACCTAGCTGCGGACGAGGTTAAGTGGTGTGTTACTGCAAGCACCCTGGAAAGTATATCATATATACGTTTCCTGAGTGCTTCCCGTCCTCACCTGCCTCTAGATAATCAAGAGGATGGCGCAGTATACAAGGCGAAACCAGGCGATCATATCACCTACCACTGCAAGTCGAAGACCTCGATCGTACGGGAATTTGTTATGAAACTGACTTTCCTACAGACAAATACAACGACTCTACTGGCAACACTGACCAGACGGTGTCGGTGAACGGGAACGCAGTATCAACACCGTCTACTTGTATTTGTTTCTCCCATACAATTTTGCGGTCTTTCTCTTCATACTGATAGTGTAACAGCCAGCGGTCAGGGAGGCCTGGGTTAGGGTACCGCCATAGAATGCCAGCAGGCGAATTGCAGGACCGTCCCTACGCATCACTACACCAACACCAAGCTCACGATAAGCGCCGCTAATCCTAACTACAAGAACACCCTAGCTCAATAGTGCGTCTGGTGATCTGGTTACTACCGATGGTGGAAAGACCTGGACTGTTGCTGATATTACGATTAATCAGTACACCTACACTTAGCCGAGCCGCAAACTGGAGAATGTCGAAGGGCTCGAGGCCAATATGAAGGGTTTCTATTACTGTTCGAAACATTTGGGCGTCATTGTAGCCTATTGATACAGAGTCTTCTGTCTTCTGTATTGTCTCCCTTTATCTATTATTCTCTGCATATGCGTAGATATTTCACCGTTTGTGTTAGGCAGGGGTACCTAAATGTGACGGTCGACCTCTGATGCCTTCACGGCAGGGCAGTAAGCTCTCTTCATTTTGACTAGAGCAGGCGGGAGGCCTCGTGTGTACAATGGAAGCATTGGAGACCGGCATACTTACCTCCGACGCAGATATTATAGGCCAGGCATCAGAAGTTCTGTTTCTAAGCCAAGGTTTACCGATGCTCTGTTAAGACCCTTCTCCATGGTTGGCATGATGGCCGCGCCACTCATTCAGTACTGTTGTCCTTTTGACGAGTGGCATTGGTTCGTTCATTTGCGCTTCGTCGGCGGATGGGTAAACGACCAAGGCTGGCTCCGAGATCCAAGTCAGCGGGTATATGTACCTCAGCGCAGCCGAATCTGAAAGCGGCAACGCGTGCGACCCACGAAACAAGGCGCGGTGCCATAGGGCTGCCACCCTGAGAGGATTGGTAGTGCAGTGCAAGGTTTACGAACATCGTGCATCCTATTGAAACAATTGGTCTAGTTTGAGAGGCTATTGGACTGATTCGTCGTCACCCTGTTGTCTGATACTGCGTGCTAATTACGGTCACAATCGCCTCGGCGAGTTCTGGATTCTACATATCTTAGCTACCTTTTAAAAGCTTAGATGGCTATATTAACTCGAGCTTCATTTTAAATAAACGCTATAACTAGTCGTAAAGGATTTAGTGGTTAAGGGTAGGAAGAACATGTCGCGTTGATTTTAATCCACCTACTTAGGTGATCCACCCACTTGTGGATTAATTAGAGATCTTATCCGTGCCACGCACCAGTTTTACTCATTGCCGCACACCTGACTCCACAATTGACTCTATTTAGCGCTTAAAATTTTAGCGTATATTCAGCTACAATAAACCGCTTACTCTAGAGAAGGTACCTTAGTAACTTAGGTAGGCTAAGTATATAGGGATTGGTACCTATATTTGCCTATGCTAGGCGATTTAAGAGGGGGGTTAGAGGGGTCTCCCCCCGAGATGCTGGCTATGTTGGGTACGCTGGGTACGCTGGGTACGCTGGGTACGCTGGGTACGCTGGGTACGCTGGGTACGCTGGGTACGCTGGGTACGCTGGGTACGCTGGGTACGCTGGGGACGCTGGGGACGCTGGGGACGCTGGGGACGCTGGGGACGCTGGGTACACTACCCTACCTAAAGTACCTAGTCTTTCTCCTCTGCCCTCGGAATTCGAATAATATCCGTTCTATTTTATTGTAGAAGAATCTATGCTAATAATTTAAGCGCTGAATAGAGTTAATTGTGGAGTCAGGTGTGCGGTGCGGAGTAAAAATGGTGCGTGGCACGGATAAGATCTCATTAACTATGTTAGTGTTCAGGTTCTTGGATCTGTTAGTCCCCATCAAGTTACCTGGGCAGCCAAGTAGGGACAAAAAAAAGAGGGACTGCAGAAATACCACAATCTTTAACGCCAGCTATATTAGTAGAATATACATTTAAAATTCCCAGAGAATTCAAGGAAAATACTATTACTAAAAATAACCCTACTATAAAAATTCAATACCGATAATCGCATTTTTCTTTATATAGCATTGAAATGATTACAAGGCCTCCTTGGGTGAGGTACTTGGATTTTGGTGGGAAAGAGGGATTTTGCAGTCCCTCTTTTTTGTCACCCGCTTGGCAGCTTAGTCATATCGGCCCATATTTTAATGGGCACATGACCAAATACCCTACAGCACATGACCAAATGCCCCACAGCCTTGGGTCGCCACCCAACCACCGAGGATGAAACACAACCTCCATCCTTATTCCCTCAAACCTCGACCTCCACGATAAGATTGAATACATCCGGACTTCCTAGAAGACCTTGATTACTCGTTGCTGAATCACCGAATCATCCGCCAGCATGTTGTTCTCCAAGTCAGCTCTGTTTACTCTTTCGTCGCTGTTGACGCTTACATCAGCGTTGGCAACTGAGCGCAATGGTAGGAGCCAGGCAGATCCAAGGCATCTGAGCCCGTGAATAATCATTAACCGGAAATCAGTTTATGCGCAGGAAGGGATATCCGCTTTGACCGAGACTCACGCAAGGGTGGGCAGTATCAGAGGTAATCGCGCTCTGCTCTGTGTTTCTCTTGGCTCCCGCTGACCACCTGATCTCCCCCAAGATGCAGGCTTATCTGATTCAGCTTCCAATGCCGATTGCGACAAGGAGGATGAGGACGATTGCAAAGAATTCTGTAGTCTCGCAGATCAGACTTCAACCTGCCGAGCTAGCGGAAACAAGGTGACATGCTATTGTAAGGGCGGAAAAGCCCCCGCCTCTGACTGCGAGGAGAGGTGCTTGTTCTGTATGTTACCCCCATCCCTCTTTACATTGTCGGCTATAGCTAACGCAGATGACAGGTATGCCTACCAAGTCCGCTTTCGAAGAGGCTAAGCAAGTTTTAAACTATGCAGGCTTAAAGGCTCAGGACCTTTGATTGCTATCTTAGCTGCGGAACAGAGAACTGAGCCGTTTAAGTGTTGCGCCGTTTCTTCACAGGGTTAAGATATTCGTTACCTGGCGCAATGCCGCCCATCTTGAGTAATTATCCAAACCATTTGCATTCAGACTTGACTTGGATATTGAGGTTTAGAGACATGAAAGATTCTCGCTTAGTTTAGATAGTATCTACGGGATTCGGCGAAGGCACCACTCCACTCAGCCAGGATAGCTCTGAAAAGCTGTGTTCTGACAGCCTGCCCACAGTTAATCACAGTCTATAACGAAAGGGTATTGCCTGTGTCGAGGAATGTAAACATGTAGCTGCTATGTATTTACATATCTAATATATACTATCTACATAGGTTATAATGTAAACCTTTATTTTATTTTATCTAAATCGTCTTATAATAAGAGAACTTGAACTATATCTACTTGACTATTGAGCTGGGGGTAGTCAGTGGATTTTTCTTTTCGCCCAGCGTGGCCCTGGTACGGGAGGAACTGTATGGTGGATCCAGACCCTGGTCTGACCAGG
>MU270150.1:0-54206 GCA_021432635.1 Thozetella sp. PMI_491
GCCCCCCCGACGCCTCTCTCCCCTTCCTCGGCGAACGCCTCTCACTCAGCTGGTCGCCGCCGGCACCCACGAAGCACTTGCAGGCAGATAGGCGGCCCTCCCTTTCCGCACGAAGGAAGGCTCCGTTCCTGGTCCCAGCCGAACCACACTTCAGCTCGAGAGGGCCGCTATCCTTTTTTAACACATTGCCCGCGCTTGCCCCGATTGAACAAAAAAGGGGTGAATCATCTTTCTCCCGATCCTCTTCCCTCCCCCCTCCCCGGACCGACTCCGACGTGCAGAAAAGGAAAAGGGAAAAAAATAACCCCACGTCGAGGCTTGCCAGGCCATCGCGACTCGCATATGGCGTGAGAGAAGGTGGCGTTGGACTGCCGAAAATCCACAGGCAACAACGGCCATCCCTCCCTTCCCCAGCTCGCCGTTTTTTCCCTGGTTCGACACACTTTCTGAGTAGGGCAATTGTCGCTGATGTTGAGAAATGGAACGTTAGGTCTCTCTCATGCCACCGAAGGACCCCGACCGACCTCTGACGGTCTCCGGCCCGTCTCTGCACTGTGGGAGCCACTGGGTGGGTTACCCCTGATGCAACTCAGTGGAGGCACTGGCGCTCGAGGTCTCCACTTTACCCCTGGATGGAGGGCAGACAGGGACAGGGTACCTTGCAGTCTCGTGCCGCTAACGCTCTTCAGACGGCGTGACGCCATTGGTCTTTGGACTGCAAGTGTCCTGCGCCGCTCCAAAATAGTTTAGCCAGCACGTCAGCGATCATGGGCTTTCCTGGTCGCCCTCTTTTTCGTCTGATCTTTTTTGCCTTGAGGAGGGGAGGGGCCCGCGTGTCCGAGCTTACCGGGAGGGTTTGCCCACCTTTGCCCACCTTTTTCCCCCTCCACCCGGCTGCGAGGAGAAGGTTCCACGAGCGTGACGCCGCGTGGGCGCGTGGACAGAAAAGCAGGAAAGGGTAGGCGAATGGGTTAAGTCGAGTGGTCGTTCCGCCCCGCAGGTTTGCCCTCGGACGAAAACTGCCGCTTTCCCCTCTGTCCCTCCCCTCCCCTGCACGGATGCAATGCGTCGTCGACTCCCCATGAGAAGCATGAGAGGGGTTGAGATGCAGCGCTCGAGCGGTGGCCAAGCAGCCGCGTCAAAGCCCTCCAGAGCTTGAAGCTGTCGTGATGGCATGGTTTCGACGCGCCCCAGACGCGCTGCCGCTGTCGGACGCGAAGGCGCTGATGATCTCTTATGCATTGCCATGGTGCGTCTGTCAGCCCGAGCGATTGGCTTACGGCTGGCGGTCGTTCATGCGTGCGCTGGCAGGCCGGCAAGGGGATGCTGGCGGCGTAAACGCAGCATCGGGGCCGAGCTTGGTCCCAGCTTGGCCGGGGTTCAAGGCCGTGGAAGAACACCCAGCGGCATCACAGTCGAGTTTTCTCTCGGCTGCGTGCAAACTAGCTCTTTGCAGTGGCCGGCAAGTCTCCAGTCCAAGAGTCGGTGCGTCGACGATCTCGATTGGCCTACTAGCGTTGGCGCGTCCAAAATGGAGAGACCCGGCAGCGATCATCTGGATCAGGCCATGCCCACCTAACACAGTTGCGCACAGGCACGAGCGCCTCTGAAAAAGGTTCCGGATGTTGGACTTTGTGGCTTCTCAAGCTTGTCCGAGCACGAGATACCGCTAGTACGAAGTACTTCGTGAGGCTCTACTTACTTGCCTCAATCCTCGCTCGCCCTACAGGGCCGGGATTTGATCCCTTTTTTTTTAATCATAGTACTTTCTGCGCGCCTTGTTGGTCGGGCCCGTCTAAGACAAAGAAAAGAGAGGGTTGGGTCTTGTTCGGAGCGAACAAAGCATGGCGCGTTTCACTCAACGTTCAGGGTCCTCAATTTTAGGTAAACAGTCAGCGGTTTTTTTTTTCGCCAGCCAGCCGCGTAATAGTAGCATCGAGCAATGACGTAGCTAAATCAGTTTCGCTCACTCATCGCGATGCTCCGCAATTCAAGATAGCATGCTGATCGTAGGCATACGCGCGCAAGCGCCCAGCTCTCTAATGCGGATATGCACATTGGGTCGTTAGGCCTTCACACATCTCCGACCTTCACTGCGGCCGGGTTGTTCTCCCGACCCTGGTTGATCACATCCAAGATGGTCCGTGCTCCCTTATCGATCAGGTCTTGAGCGACCTTGCGCCCAAAGTTATCGGCCTGAAGTAGGGCCGCTACTTCCTCCGTCCTCTCCGTCTCGATGGCATTGGTGCCGTCAAGACTGATGACCATGGCGCGGAGCCTGAGCTTCTTCGGCCCGGACTCGCTCTCCACCCATGAAGTCTCAACCCCAATAGGCACGCTGCAGCCTCCCTCCAGGGTGCGCATGACGCTGCGCTCTGCATATGTCGCCAGCATCGTCGGCTGGTCGACGATGCTCTGCAGTACGCCGAGGATTTTGTCGTCATCCTTGCGGGCCTCGAGAGCCAGGGCGCCCTGGCCCACGGCGTACAGCGTGCCGTTGTCTGCGTCTAGATACTGGCCGATCCGGGCGTCGAAGCCCATGCGGAGCATCCCCGCGGCAGCCAGGATGATGCAGTCATAGTCCTCGGTCTCGAGCTTCTTGAGCCGAGTGTCGATGTTGCCCCTCACATCCTTAAACACCAGGCCCGGGTATTTTCTCCGCAGCTGCGCGGCACGGCGCACGCTGCTCGTGCCGACGATACTGCCCGCGGGCAGGTCCGCGAGCTTGGAGTGCTTCTGCTGGTCCTTGAATATGGCCACATCCCTGGGGTCTTCCCGAGCCGCTACGGCTCCAATCGTGCATCCCTCGGGCAGGCTAGTCGGCATGTCCTTGAGGCAGTGAACGATGACGTCGAGCTCCTTAGACAGCAGCTGGGATTCGAGCTCGGTCGTCCAGAGACCCTTGCCGAGGGCCGGAAGCGGGGTAGTCTTGTCGCGGTCGCCGGCGACGGAGACGGCGTGCACCTCGACCCTGAGGTGCGGGTGGGCTTTCTGGAGCCATTCGGTCACCATGTCCACCTGCTTGAGGGCCAGGGCCGAGCGCCGCGTGCCCACGTGGATGGTGATGGGTTCGGGGGTCGCCATGTCGGACGGTCGGGGGGCTGACACAGCGCTAAGCAGTGGGCGAATTGGAGGGATGGCCGTGGGCTGGTTGCGATGTCGAGCAAAAGAAGGAAACGCACCGATCAAGGGT
Source organism: Thozetella sp. PMI_491 (assembly GCA_021432635.1). Classification (NCBI taxonomy): domain Eukaryota; kingdom Fungi; phylum Ascomycota; class Sordariomycetes; order Chaetosphaeriales; family Chaetosphaeriaceae; genus Thozetella; species Thozetella sp. PMI_491. Next base: position 3,194 of record MU270150.1, read on the forward strand.
TAGAAACAATTCGGCCGCGGCCAGACCGGACTCGAAACCTGGTGGATAGTGACACGGCGCGCTCGATGAGTGTTGATCCCCAGCTACTGAACTTGTTGCCGCCCGTCTGTTGCAGCAAAAAACACACTCACAATTTGCCGGTCCCGCCCCGATCTGCGGGGACATTAGGAGGCAAGAGCGGATGGGACGGGTAGCCGCCTCGATAAGATAAGCAAGAACGGCCGCCGACATCGTGATTATGATTATGTGAGCAGAGCGACTAGTCTGGCAGCTACCCGCTCAAGACTCAATACCCGTGAACCAGCCCTACTGCATGTCTTGCTCTCCCCAGCCAGAAAGCGAGAAGCTCGCGAAACATCAAGCCAAGCCAATGAGTCGCACGGCTGAGATGCGATACAAGGCCGAGCCTGCCAGAACGCCCCATCTCAGTAGGTATCGACCCGGGCCAACTGTCGGCCTTGAATGGCCGCCGTTTCGCGTCTGAATAAGGAACGGACGGCTTCAGATTCAGGCTACGACGGCGGACTCCCAGAGCGGGGTCCACCAAAATGTTTTATTTCTTTTTTGGAACGAACCCGCCGCCACCCACGGACACTGGAGATGGCGACAGCTCCCTGACCAAGGTTTCTTGGCCGTGAGCGCCATGAGCAAGGCGAGTGGGGCCCCTTGCCCACGCGAGACACGGCCCTGAGACCTCACTCAAGCTTGTATCATTTTGATGGCTGGATCCGAGATCTGTGCTGCAGACAGCGCCGCCGTCGCGTGATAGACAGCCTTCCCACTCACGATCGCCCCGGGATATTCCGTCGTTCGTCGCTCTGGCCATCGACCAAGCCGCTAAAGAAACAAATTGGCGTGTGAGAAGCAGACCGTCTCCTCCACAGGCCCCCGGGATCTCCTGTCCATCATCCTACGGTTGCTTGACAGCACTACGCTTGGGCAACATCCACGCGGCCAAGAGGAATTGCCAGTCGGGCCGTGTCGACTCCAAAGTCTTGACCTCGTGGCTCTGGGTCAAACTGGACCAACCCACACAAAAAGGTCTATTGCCATTGTCGAGCAGCCGGCCAATGCGCGAAGGCCTCCGGGCGGGTTGCCGTGTGCAGATTGCTTGATTGCTAGCGACTTCGCCCCAGCAACTGCCATCATGAGATCGATCTTCTTCCATCTTCGGACGGTCTGGAGCAGGTTCCACTTTGTTTCACCGGCCTTGTGTTTGCTCTCGGCTGCTCGGCATAGCTCTGCCAGCATTGTCGCACATGATGCAGCGCTCAGGAGGCCAGAGACAGCAGCACGCAAGAGCGGACCTTGAATCCGTTCCGGTCTCCTCCCCGGGGCCGGCCACAGTCTTCCCAACCGGGGTTCCTCCAGTAAGGATACCGTTCCCCCCTCCCCTCTTCCCTCCTTCAGTGTCCGGCCGGTCGGACATCCACAGATGCGGCTCATGTGCCCCGTAATTGAACCTGCCGCCTGTCCCCATGCCCGTCACGGTCGCAGGGCAGTACATATCGCTACACGCCGAGAACTCCACCATCGTCGCAGTTCATGCTCTTATTGCCAACGCCGCTCGCATGGGGCCCTCATCCACAGTGCGACATGCTTTTCCACCAAGCAGAGGCGGCTTAGCCCGGCCACGCTTGCCAGATTCGCGAGGCTGAAACGGCCGGGCACCCTGCCTATAATTGAACGGCCTTATGGTGCTCTCTCTCCCCCCCAGATCTCTCGGCTTTCTAGTCACCTCAGCCACACGGATATTCATGCGCTACGACCGGGGATCGGTCACATCGTGGACCCTCTTTTTTTTTTTTCTCCTTGCTCTTCTGCCCCAGTCCACCGTAATCTGTCCCCCACTCCGCTGCTTATGGCGAGGGTGCGCGATATGCATTCGTTGCTTAATATCGTGCGGCACCGCACGCGCGGCGCGGCCTGCATTAACTGCCCAGAACTTCAGATGAAATATCCCCCGGACGCGTACGACAGCTTAACTACCCCCTCTCTTCCCTTCCCCTCCCCTCCCCCAAACTCAAAGTGTGGAGCCGAATAGCACAGTGTCAGAGGTGCCTGACTGACCTCGCTGCCCGTTCCGCAACTTTGGTTGGCTTGGAGCTCACAGATGGGACGAGGGCACATCACCTGCGACAGTGAAGGCTGCTGAGCCGCGATCGGCACATGGGTTCATCTGATCACTTGCGATCCCAGTGGCCATACTCCCAGACACGGCCACACGCAAAGCTCCCAGAGCCTCTTCACCCTGAACCAACGACATTGCTTACAAAGTCGAGTACCGGCGAATCTTCCCACACATCACCGGAAATCTGCCGATCCCCCTGACTTCTGCTAGTCCCTCATTGGGTACCAGGAAGACGTCCACACCACATAGTCCCGCTTCTCCCCCTTTTCCTTCCCTTCGCTCCCTTCGCTTCTAAATAAATGCCTCGCTTTCTTTTTCCTGCAGACAACGTCCGTCCCGTGTCCCTGCAACAAGGCATACAGGGTCTTATGCTGCTGGTCCCGGCTTTCTGGGTGTGAGATGTGCTATGTGGCTAGTCAAGCCTCGTTATTGCTCGGAATTAATGTGAACCCAAGCATGTGCCTATTTCTTCCCGGCTTCTCTATCCGTTCCACGATGCTTGAAGCCGGGAAGGGGGACAGCTGGAATATTTTTAGCCAGCAGACCCCGGCGTGCGTCCTTCATGCTCGGCATGATTCTCCCGCTGTCCCCGCAAGAGTTGAAACAGAACACCGGGTAGAAACCACCTTCTTTCTCAGCCCCTCCACTAGCAGACACCTGCGTGCCATACTGTGTGCGCTGCTACCGTGCGTTGATGCCAGCACTGGCCACGTTGTCGTCGCATAACTGCAGTATCCGTCTTGCAGCCTCTAGGCCATCCACACCACTGGACCGTGAGGCCAGGACATGGTGCGGTGCTCTCAAACGACTCAGCCTCGACCATCGCATCATCACCGACCCTGCCTGCGGGGTTGCATGTACGTGTAGTTAACACAACACCACTACTTAGGGTTTTTTTTTTTTTTAATCTTCTCTTGAATAGCATAGATCGCCGCTGTCGGTGTCTCGTTCTTCCGTTGTTTCGTTTCGTCTTCGGGATTGCCGTGATACACCTCTACCCATCTATTCCTTACATTTTCAAGGTCCGCAGGTAGTTCTCCTCCTTGCGTGAAGCCCAAGTGGACTCACTGAGGATCATTCTTATGTGTCAAAAGGCGCTGCCAACACTTGTGCCATGGCATTGCTTCAAGGCGGCTATAGATAGTATCGTGACGGGTCCCAGATCGGATGCCACCGTCTGATTGTGTTGATTCCTGTCAATAGCTTAACGCCTGAGACGGAACTCCTACCACGATATCCCAAGGTCTTCCAGCTGCCCTGCAGACTGAAATGGCGACGACATGACATGGGAAGCCGGCACCTTAGATACCATAATCAGCAACTTACATTCTATCAACCACATACACCACTCACCTTTATCTCGTCATGTAGCCGTCGTGTCGGTGGAGACCGATGAAGGTGTTGCCCACGAAGGTTAGAAATGAGTCGATTTGAGAGACTGTGTGGTGCCAATTGCGAGACAGTAGTATAGTATCCGCAAGCAAAAAGGCATACTTAGCCTGCACAACAGATGCAATACCGGGCATCTTCAGTGCAAGTAATGGATCGAGCAAATCGCACAAACAGTTGCTATGTACATACATTGCTCGTCCGCCTAGTACTTCCTCGTCGAAGCTGCAAGTACTTTCACAATTCCGTAGCCACTATCTCTGCGATAGATAGTCGGCATTGTGTGATGTAATCATAGATCATACAAGCGGACGCACCTTGTTCTGCAGGCATATTTCCTAACCAACTCACTTACACTTTATAGATCAAAGATCTCACCACCAACATACTTGATTACAAACCAACCAGGCTACTTGAGGGTGTTTAGACTCAACCGGGCCGTCACGAGTTAGTTAGAACAAGCACCACTTCTGAGCCCGCCTTAGTCTATGTTCTTGTTGAACCTTATTTGCTTTAGAATCTAGTCTTGAGATCGATCCGGCCCTTCAAACATGAGATTCAACACTGATTTGGTTCCAAGAGAAGCAGGCTCTCTCTTGTAGCCCCAACTGGATACCTCCCCTTATATATTCCGATTCTTGAAAACATCCAGGTCATTTCTCTTCGAAAATCAGATTAGGCACCTGTCCCTCTATTGTTTCCAAGTGGTTCTTAGATCCTTCTAAGAACCCTGCTTAGGCCGTATCCGTGCATTCTGTTAAGAGAAAAGTTTCCAGGAATGGCCCTTATAACGAGTCACGGAGCAAGATGAGCACGGGAGACGAGTTGATGGGCACAAATGATAATATTGACATGTTCTAGCTATGCACAAACCCCCCAAATTGACGTCTCACGCCTGCTAAATCCATTATAATAGTCTAAAATTGTATAGATACTACACACGGTGAAATGTTTGGATCAGGATGTGCAAGGACTTAGTTGCCCGAGATGATCTTGGCCGCTGCGACCTCGGCGATACCGTACGCCGCTGTCTGAATGTGGCCCGACAAGATGATGGGGATGATGCTGTTGTCAACAACACGCAGGTTCTGGGTGCCGAAAACCTTGAGGTTGGCGTCGACGACACCACCGTCCTCCTCGGGCAGCAGGGAGCAGGTGCCGACGGGGTGGTAGAAGCTGTTGACGGTGCTGGTGGCGAATTCGCGCCACTGCTCCTCCGTTTCGACCTCCGGGCCGGGCTCGGTCTCGAGCTCCCAGAAGGTGCTCATGGGCTCCGTGTTGGCGATCTTGCGAGCGAACTTGGCACCGGCGATGACGGCCTGGACATCGTACTCGTTGTCAAGGTACTTGGGGTCGATGATCGGCTTGCCGTGGGGGTCTTGGGGGTTGATGTGCACGTTGCCACGGCTCAGGGCGTGCATGGTGGTCGAGAAGAGGGTGACGAAGTTGCCGCCCGAGTAGCCCTTGGCGCCGACGTAGTTGGCCTCGAAGATGTACTCAAGGTCAGGGACGTTGGGGTTGCTGAGGTACTCGAGCTTCTTCTGGTCGATCGGGCTGCTGCTGTTGGCGACGGCAGCCTGAGCCAGCTGGACGAGGTTAGCCTGGGTATCGGCGTCGACCTGGCCCCAGTTCAGGAACCCGTAGGCGGCGCTCGTGTAGTCGTAGATGGAGACCTCGTTATCGATCCACTTCTGCACCTCGGCGGTGGCGTTCTCGCTGCCCGAGTCGTAAATGTAGGGGTCGAACGACTCGACTCCCTCCTTCAGACGGTAGTTGTTTGAGGTGCGGATGTGGTCCTGGTAGTTCTCGCCGACACCAGGAAGCTCAATCAGGGTCTCAATGCCGGCCGCCTCGAGCACGGCAGACTGGCCGATGCCGGAGAGCTCGAGAAGGCCGGGGCTCTGGATGGAGCCGGCCGACAGGATGACCTCCTTGGTGGCGTTGATCTGGGTGCCATCCAGCAGGGTCACACCAGTGGCGAACCGCTTTCCGTGGCAGAGCTGGTCGGCGAAGTTGACCTTGGCGACCTGGGTGTTGGTCTTGACGACGAGGTTGCTGCCCGCGAGCGGCAGGTAGCTGTTGGCACTGTACGAGCGGGTGTAGTGGGTGCTATCGATGTTGGTGCCCTGGAACATCAGACCAATGGGGTCGCCCGCCATGTTTCCGCCCTCGTTGAGGGGAAGGCCGAGGGCGGTGGCGGTGGGCTGCCAGCTCTTGAGGACGTCGAAGACGACGCGGTTGTAGAGGTTGCGGATGGGGCCGACACGGCCACGGACGTCTTGGTCCACGCCGGTGAAGTTCTCCGACTTGGTCATGGCGTCGAACATGAGGTTCCAGTCCCACCCGTCGCTGCCCATCTCGCCCCACGCGTCGTACTCGGGCGAGGAAGCGCGGTCGTAGCAGAGGTAGTTCATGGCCGACGAGCCGCCCAGCACCTTGGCGCGGTTGACATCGATCGTGCGCCCTCCGAGGTTCTCCTGCGGGATGGTGGTGAAGTTCCAGTCATAGTTGGTGTACAGGATCGATCCTCGCATGCCGGGCACATTGATCCGGATCTCATCGAGGGCCGACGGGCCGGCCTCGAGAACCAGGATCTTGGCCGAGGGAAGCCCAAGGCTGAGGCGGGTGGCAAGAGCGCCGCCGGCGGTACCGCCTCCTACGATGATCTGTTCGCTGCCATTAGCATCTGCAGGGTTTCTAGGACGGAGAGGCGTGGTACTGGGTCATGAACACGGACGGGGACCTCGAAGAGGGAGACTCACGTAGTCATAAGACTCAGCGGTGGCCGCGCCAACCAGCAAAAAGAGTGAAGACCAGGCCTTGAGAAGCATCATGATGGGTAGGATGTAAAAGAGAGCGACAGACCCGAGGCTTCGTTAGCTTGGAGGGTGGGAGCGGAGGCTGGCTGGTGCCGACGGAGAGAAGTTCCTGCAGACGGGAGACGCGCCACTTTGTATCTTCAGGACCTCCACGCGGATAGCCACGTGTGGGAGCTCCATCATACCATCCGCGCTGGTCAACAGGCTTCGGGGCAATAGCCTGTTTCCGGGGCGAGGGGGGAGCATAGAGCAAATTCCTGGGTCGCCCTGCGCCCCCTTCGCCTAGGCTGGCTAAGCGGAAGACGCTTGTGCTGTACACGAGTAAGATGGCCCCCCGGGGGGGCTGTTTACTCATGCATTACTCAAGGGCACTGGGGAGCTGCGTACCTGACCGCTGGGCTCGGTAATCGGGCCATTCGCAGTCATTCCGAGGGAGGCTCCCCCAAAAGGACTCAAAGGAGGCAAGCCTGAACAAGCTACGACAGCCAATAGCGTGGTATCAATCTCCGCGATGAGCGTTGAAGCTCCCGAGGCTTGCGACGGCCGTGAAGCTCGTCCAAGTGCAGGACCCATGGAGGGGTTCCTTGGCTAGGTTGCGACACTGCAGTAGTATTGCAAGGCCTCGACGGTGAGTCTAATGGTCTGCCACAGGGTGGTGGCCATCTCGCTTCTGCCGCCGTGTTCCGAGCCTTCTATCCTGGATGTTATGCCTTTCTCGACCGGGGTCTTCCCCCCAGCGAAGGCTCATCAAGACCAGCCATCGCCTCAGGCTGGGGGCTGGGATACGAAAGGTGGCCGCCGGTGCTGCCACCTTATGGTAGAGACGGTGGGCGGGGGGAAGGGGTGGGGGGACGGGGGTCTCTGAATATGTATGGAACTCTGTTCTCCGCCAGCTTCTCCCGTCTATGGGTCACTAGTACCCACGGCGCATTCCCGGGTGCACGATCCGCTGTGGGTGTGCAAGATCTGGCGCCCAGGCGGTCGGCACAGATTCCCCGAGAGTAAACCAAGAAAGTGGCGCATCTGCAGATCCCTTCTAGCCGTAGAATTCGAAAGAGTGTGTGGTTCGGAGATCGTGGTGGTGGTGGTGGTGGTCAGCGGGCGGCAGTGCGGGAGCTACGGAAACGGGAGGCCGCGGGAGTCAGAGACGGGCGAGGTCAGTGCCCAAGACGTGCCCAGGACGCCATGACCTCCCTCCGCGGTGCGCATCGGCGCAGACGCCGTTATGGAAACCAGCAGCCGGTATCCCACCTTCCAGTCCTGCGGGCGGTGGCAAACGAGAGTGCAATGCCAACACTTGCAGTCGGTGGTGGATTAGGCGAACCCTGGCAAGCGAGCGGAGAGCCATGCCTGCTCTGGGCCTAGCCCCTGACCGCCTGCATGCTACAGCACGTACTCCGTGTTTAGCTAATAAATATTATTTGTGGCCGCCGAGGGAAAGAGGGGAAGAAGTTAAGGGGAGGGTAGCATTTTAGCGATTGCTTAGGGTGCCAGGAACGGCCAACAGTTGCGCCACATCGGTGATACTACGCCGCGTTCCTGCACAGGCGAGGGGCCGAACCTACCGTGTGCCGAGCCACCAAGCGCACTATTATACGAGGAGGGTTCGTAAGACACCTCTCCCTCTTCTACTCCCTCTCCCCGCCATTGTGCACTAGGGGAAGACTCGGTGGACAGCTGGTAGGTTGTCACCGCGCACCCGCACCTACGGTGGAGGTGTTCCAGGGCATAGTTTGAGTTAAGGTTATGGTGGATAACGCGGGGACTAGCACGAAGCAGGACTGTGAATTCTACTTTAGCGTGGTATCCCGTTCATTTTACCGGCGCCAGAGACTGTTTCGCCCGTCTGTCCCCTAGGCTCCGCAAGCCTTGCCCTGAGCCGTTAGCTCGCCCGGCCTGCGGCCTGCTTCCCCCGGATCGCGCTATTCTACCCCAGTCTTAGCGAGCCGATGCCCCATTTGGACGCCAGAAAAAAACGACACTCCTTGTGCTCTACCACGCCCCGCCATGCTTTCATGGCTCTGCCTGTGCCAAGGAAGACTCCTGCACATATATTGCGCATAGGTACATACATAGCGCAGCCCCGCGTCCCAAGGACCAGGACCAGGGTTCTACGGAACCTACGAAATAATAGAGCTGGCTGCCAACCCATCCTGTGTGTACAGGACCCCATGCCACCCACGCGTCCGCTTACGTACCACAAGACTCCCCGCGCTTGATTATAGCTGTCGAGCAGCACAATTCTATAGCTAGAAACTCTCACTGCTGGAGAGGCTACGGCTGCGGGGCCTCTCCTCGAGAATGCTTGGTAAAGAGAAAAGGGGAGTGTTGCGCAGTAGTAATTAACTGGCAACACCTTGGCGGATGTGATTTGTCGGATTTTGGACGTCATGTCATCCAACCCTAACTGTCTGCCCACAATTTTCCTCGGTCCGTGGTCCCGGGCCACTAGCACAAGAACCTGGTTGGCCCGCTTCTTGGGACTTAGGGGTCTGCGCCTTTTCCCACTCGGGATTTGCTGCACATCTAGGGCAACAAGAAACTTGCTCTCGCTGACTGCTATGTATGCACAATAAACCTCCCGCCCCAAATAGCACAGACACTTTTGCAACGGGGACAGCCGGCCTGTCAACTGCTGATCCCGTCCGAACAGTCTTTGATGTCAAAATAGCATCAGAACGAGAGACGGACGGGGATGCGCTGCCCGACCAGGAAGACTCAAGTCACTTTTTGAAAACCCTCGCACACCCAGACTCATCCCTGAAAACATCCCGGGAATCATTAAAAGGGCCGGTGACGCTCGCGACGGTGCCGTGCTGGATACCATCGAGGAGCTAATTAGGCGATTTGAGGGACAGCGGCGGGTGGGAGTACCTACTGGCGAAAAGGGGGGACCCTTCGGCCGCGAGATCTTGGCGGACTTTTGATGCGTCTTCCAAGAGTACGAGGTACTGCTACGTATCTACAAGACATCTGCCCGGCACTCAGCGTCGTCTCGGTAGTGCTTGCCAAGCTGACCACTCCCCCCCCCCCCGAGTCCGTCCCCGAGTCTGTCGGGGCTAGCAGGGGAAGAGAGTGGATACGTTCGTATGGTTCCTCATACCAAGCAAGCCAAGCGCCATCTTGGAGAAACCATGTTGGTACACGGCATGTCAGCGCCGAGCTAAGGCGTTTGTCTCGTAATCTCGCTGCCTTGGTTGTATTGCCCTTCTCCCTATCTCCTGCATTCCCTCTCTTCGGCGGCCCCCAACCCTCCAGAACGTGTTTGAAAAATCCTGCCGTCCGAGTTGGACTGCCGGCAGCGCCACGTGCTGGGTGATGTTGGTATGGCGTAACGTTGTTTGATTAGATTCCTCGTTTTCCGTCCCTTCTAGAGCAATGCCCCGGAGATCAGCACTGTCATAGTATCTTCTCTTCATGCGCCGTCACATCCCTGCCCAACTCCTGGCCCGTGTTCATCTGCTGCCAGGGTGGATGGGCTTGGCCACAATGTTGCTGATGCATCTCACGTCGGAGGTGGTGGGGGAAGAGGTCTGTGAGCTGGGTACCTAACCCGTTGCAGTCGCCGATACTAAGGGTACAGGCAGGGAGCAAGGACGGCGGCCGAACATTCGCGCCGCCCTGCTGCGTAACTACTTGCATATGCACCTGGCGCGACCCCCGAAGTCCGAACCAATCGCCCGCGCCTTGCCGCCACACGTTCGCAGGCCTGGGATACTCGCGTGATTTCCACATGTGGGCAACACGTACTGTACCACAGGGTAGTCGGGGCCTGGGTCTGTATGCTGTATGTACCCAGCACACAACCACCACCTCGTCTGCGCATCCCAGATGCCAGCAGTGAGTGTTTTCTTTTCTTCATCAGTGCCCGCCCTGCGCACGGGCTCTGTCGGCTCTCTCTGGGGCTCGACGTCGCCGACCTGCACAGTCCTTTTTCCTCTGTCATTTCGTCTGGCAAAAGTCTGGACTGGATCGAGGCCGACTACGTCCGGCGTCACTTTTGAATTCCAAGACGTAAACGCGGCCGAACTAGTGATCAGGGGCCGGCCATACTGGGGCGACTCCCTGAAAATGAACAGGGGTGAATTCATCTTGCTTCTTTTCCGCTTTCATCTTAGCCGAATCTCCCCCGGGCTGGTTGTTTACAATGCCCGACAAGGTCCAAACCTTATTCCATCCCCAGCGGCCGACCTTCCCGCATCAGTAATAACTGCGGGGTCCACCGCCAGGATCTAGCTCTCTGCCGCAGAGGGTGCGGTGGCCGCCTGCAGGACCGAAGCGAGTGCTTTTCGGTATAGTGCTGACCAGCTATGGGCAGATTTCATGTATGTACGAGGCCTTGTCACAGTCCTGTTTTGCCTCTCGGTTTAACCCCAATCAGTCACTGTCGGGATAATGTTCTGGGTCCGGAGCTCGACGCGGCCACAAGCCAGTCGTCAGTCGTCTTTGCAGCGGCCGCGGCCACGAGCCGCCTTATCCGTAGACCCTCCCTCCCCCTTACAGAACATACACTACCTCCACCAGAAGATCCAATCTACACATCGACCCCTGGGCTTCTTAGGCTGGTGAGGAAGAGACTGTAACTGCATTTGATACTGGTGTGAGAAGAAGAGAGCTGGCACGTTTGGTGGCGCAAGCGAGCCGGATCGCTTCGTCCTGTTGGTATCTTCTCCATGTTAGCCGACCCGGCCCTTTTGTCGATCGGTCTGTCCATGGGAGCGTTGTAGATCCTCCCTCGACGGATAGATCGTTTACCAAAAATTCCATCGCGGCAAGCACCGCATCCCTCCACCGCAACTGCGAAAAGAAACCTGGGAAAGCTCTCTTACGCGAAGTTGCAATGTGATGAACGTTGGACGTAACCCTCAACAGCAGCGTGACGCCTTCGCTTCGCTTCTTGCATAAGGCTGGACCTCTTGAGGTTGAATACCCTCCATTAGGGACGGAAGATGCACACCAAGGCAGATCTTGCTCGTTTTCGGATGACTGCCGGCAGGACAACCACTTTTGCATCCCAACTCGACCAACCCCCCACCAGTTCACCTCCCAACTCGTCCCCTCTCCAGCCCGTCCATCCCCCGAACCGTCCACCTGCCGAGGAACCTACCTACAAACTAGTCCACACCCCAAGTAGTCCACTCGTCCGGTAGCCCGGAGCTGGCAGCATCGCTTTCCAGTAACTGCGGTTTTGCCATATCTTCACTACAGCTCTACCTAAGATGAGAACCTGATTTTCACCGTTCCGACACTTGGGCCTCGCCGGAGGACGAGGGACGGCACACGGTTGTAACTCTGCGGGAAAGCCACCGGGGTAGTATGGTGAACTCCCATGGATCCCCTGCCCAGCAGCCACCCAGAGGCCAGGTTTCGCCGGCCGTAGGTGACCAACTGATAGAAACGGCATCACCTCCGCGTCCCATACCAGTGTGCATCTCCAAGTCCGGTGAGGCAACCCTGCCCGAGTGTGCTGCACGGCGATTGTGTACCTGTAGAATAACAAGCCAGGGCAGAGGAAGCCCAGACACGGTGGCTATATGGACGCGTTCTCTTAACAGTTCCTCGAAACGTCCGCGATGCAGGTCCCTGACGAGACTAGGTTCCCAAGCAGTCTCGGCTACACTAGCCCCGACTGGCAAGGTGTTGGATTGGGGATATCCTCCGCGCACAGTCCACACCTTGCAGAGTTGTGCGGTCGCTTGCAGAAAAGGGGGTAGGGAGGGGGGGTTGGGTTGGGGTTACCTCACAGTCTCAAGGGGGGGTCAGTCCAGACAAGCCCGCCCGGTGCCCAGTGCTCAGTGCCAAGCCCTGCGTTTGTACCATTGCCATGGTCAGGATCTCGGGAAGAGATCTTTACTCTTAAATCTATATGGGTGCTGATCTGCTCTCGTTCTGGACGGTGTCATGATCTCCTAGTCTTTGCACTACGATACTCGTTGCATAGGTTCCCTATGAGCAGCAGCAGTCGCAGCCATGGCTTCCACCACCCACGCGATCAACACTGAGTCGAATGGCCACGTCGTGAGCAGCGTGGCCATCGTCTTTGTTGCCCTCTCAGTCTCCCTCGTCGCCCTCCGGCTCTACACCCGCCTCGTGCTCCTGAGGACCGCCGGCAAGGATGACTGGACTATCCTCATCGCCTTGGTGAGCCCCGCGCCTGCCTGCCCCTCCTACCTTGCCCGCGCGATTTGCTGACATGATCCAAACAAAGCTCCTCTCTGTCATCGTCACAATCTCGACATGCCTAGGTAAGACTGATGCTTATAGCGAGCCAAAAAGCAACGAACACGAGAAGAGGCTAACCCTCACCCTAGAGGTTAAGTATGGCATGGGTCGACACTCGGAGAATGTCACCCCGGAAGAGGGCATCGAGCAGTTGAAGGTACGCCCGCCGTTTGGGACTCTCTGCTGAACCTCCAGTGAACTAACGCGCTTGCAGTTCCTCCTTGTCAGCGTTTTGCACTACAACGTGGGCATGAACGTCGTCAAGATCTCGTTCCTGTTCCAGTACCGCCGCATCTTTCAGTCTAAGAGGGTCCGGCTGGTCTGTTTCTGGGGCATGCTGGGCGTGGTTGTTTGGGCCTGCGTGCAAGCCGTGCTCCTGGGCGTATCCTGCCTGCCCATCTCGTACATTGTGCCGACCACGGCCTCCTTCTGCCTCGATACGCTTCCCATCTGGTACTTCTCATCGGCCATGAGCCTGGCGACCGACATCCTCATCTTCTGCATACCGCTGCCTTCTGTCCTCAAGCTACAGCTGCCCACCAAGCCCAAGATCATGGTGTTCGGCATCTTTTGCCTTGGTTTCTTGTAAGTCTTAAACAACCTTCAAGCAAACTCTGCCTGCATTCACTCACACGTCTACTATCGCAGCGTCTGCATCATCTCGGTCTACCGCTTCTTCACGCTGCATTCCGCCGTCTACAGCACGGACCCGTCTTGGGAGAACATTGGCGCCGCCATCTGGTCCTCGGTCGAGCTCAACACAGCCATCATGTGCGCATCGCTCCCGACACTGCGTCCCCTTGTTGCCAAATGGCTGCCGGGTAGCGGCCTCGAGTCGGCCAAGCACAACGGCAGTTCATACGGTGCTTATGCGAGCGGCACTGGCAGCCGGCGCGGCGGGCCGTTCAAGGAGCTCAAGAGCCAGCCACGGACCATCAGCACCGAGGAGCTCGCCCTCAAGGATATGGAAGCCGGCCAGCCCGAGGGTATGCCAGGCGTGTACGCCAACGCTATGGCTAACTATGACCGTGTGAAGGAGGGCAAGCGGATGCACCCCGAAGACCAGAAGCACATCATGGTAACCACGGAAACCAATGTCAGAGTTGAACGGTGAGCGAGGAGCTCCGGGATAGGAGGGAGGGGGGGGGGAGAGGAGGCGAAGACTGCTCTTGGCGATAAGCCAAGCATCGGGTGGCAACACGCCGCCCTGGGTACGATTCACCCAGACTTTGGAGGGTATCTGGCCCAGGTGTTTATTTCCCAACCAGTCGTGTGCCCGGCAGAAGGCATGTACCACCAGCATCTCGTTTACATCATTCTTGTGTCATAATTTCTCCTCCCAAAAACCAAAGTCCAAGTTCAGAGACGGTTCAACACCGTTCTTGCAGCCAACACCTGAAGCCATCCATTCCTAAGAATTGTGTAGTACTGTGATCTCGGGCGGGATACGTAAACAGGTGGAGGGTAACAACATGTCAGCTCGCTAAGCACAGCTTTGGCCTTCCCGGTTTCTTCCCCTCCCCGCTTCCTTGAAGGGTTTCACTAGCCCTTCCCCTATTTCCCAACTCCATCTACCGCTTTTGGCCTAATTGAGAACACTGAGGGAGGTGGCAAGCCGAACGGCCGGGAAGTCTTCAAATGGGTTCTCAGAACCTTGGACGGCGCATGGAGGATAGTATTCTGTGACCTTGCTTCGTTCCGGTTTAACCCAGATAGTGTACCTCCGCCGTCGCCACAGCCACTGGAGCTCATTTGATGCTGGCCCCCGTTTCCGTGATGCACCGGGGGTAGCTCCGAGCCACTCCTGACTCAGGGCAGCCCCCCCGGGGCCAAGATTGACAGACAAGACTGGGGGTAATAATAAAAGCTGGGGGTCTAGAAGCAATGAAGAAACGAGACACAACCCCTTTTCCTCCCTCCCACGTGCTTGTTTGAACTACCCGTCCGTGCGCCGTACAGCTCGCAATCTTGCATCCTCCTGGTGTGATGCGTAAGACCTAGTGTCACCGACACACACCGCACCAAGGGTCCCCGACCTCACCAAGGGACTCCGAGACGTGGTGTGTCGAGAAGATTCGGAGGCCGCACAACCTACATGTAGGATGCCATCCACGACTAGCAATTTCGGAGATTATCCCTGTGCCTGGAACTGTGGGCGGTCCCCACGTCGCTCCCTAGCTCTTGTTTTTGATGCTTGTTGGAATTCAGAGGTATCAATAGGTCAGACGGCCAAATCAAACAAGTGAATTTGCGTACGCCATCAGTGGAAGAGGAATACAAACCCGCGGCGAGTGTTGTCGCATTATCGCTCTGAAGCAGTACTTCCGCAAGCTTGGTATCTCGTTGAGCTCTATGCTCTTTGGAAAGCTTTTGCTCGATCTGTACAATGGGTCCTTCGGTGAATCATCGTGCTCTTGTGGTGAAGCGCCCTATGCGCTGCTGGTTCTTCCATGCGTGATAACAAGGAGCATGAGTCTCGGATATTGAAAATGGTGGATGTCACCCATCATCTACAATTGCTCTATACTGTGGTGATTTATTTTCTCTATAGCTCTTTCATAACCTCGGCCACGGCCCGCTTGGCGATCTTTTTCCGCTGCTCCTCCGGCAGCTCGGCGCTCTGGTCGCGAACGGCCTGCAGCTTGACAAACATGCGCTCCAGCTTCTGGACCTCGTCGTCGTCTAGCTCGTTCCCCCTTTCTTCATCGAACTTGCCCGGTGCTAACTTGGAGGCGTGACTAGGGCCATCCATGGAATTTGGTTCGTCATCGTCCTCTTGGCCAACTCCCCATATTGCCTTCTTCAAGCCCTCGAAATCGGCGCGGTCGAAGCCAAAGTCTAGACTCTCAGGATCTAGCTCACCGTCATCCTCCTCGCCGGCAGCCGAGCCCCTGGCAGCTTTCATCTTCGCGAGCTCCTGGTCCAGCTCTTCTAGCCCAAAGTCGTCGTCATCTGCCTCGCCCGCGGCTCCGGCGCCGTCCCAGTCGTTCGATTGAAGCGCCTCAAGGGCTCTCGCAATGCCCGTCCTCTCTCCAAATTCGTTCTTTGCATCCGCGGCCTTCGCAAGGGTCGTCCGTGCGTGGACAAATTCAAGGCCGGCTTCTGCGCAGGCATCCTCCCACTCGTCCAGGGCATCCGGGTCCTCGGTTCCTAGGTCGCCGACTCCGATGCCTAGGCTGACGCCGTCCCACTCCCAACCGCCGAGGCCTTCGCGGACAACGCGGCCTACGTGGGAGATGAGCACCTTGGTATCCTCCTTGGACGGCGGCGAAGGCGCTGAGGAGCCGGAGTTGGGCGGTGCGGACGGAGGATGGGCGGACGAGCCCGGGAGGGCAAAGATGACCATGATGCCGCCGATGACCTGCAGGACCTCCTTGGCCTCATCCGACAAGAAGGTGTCGGCCCATTCTGAGGGTGCCGAGATCAAGTCGAGCCATATGGGCACCTGAGCCGAGTAGTACGGCGTCTTTAGCGGCAGGTCGTGCGTAGTGCCTGCGAGTGTGGATGACACTGGCTCCGGGTGGGAACCGGTGAGGTCTAGATGGCGGCCGGTCAGCGGAGGCACGTATGGACAAGGCAGGCAATACACGTTGTTTTGGAGATGGCTGGCTTCAGCCAAGCGATGTTGCAGCCCTGTTCTATCCTTTCACTTGATGACGAATGTGTGTGTCGTTTCGGAGGTGAAGGGCGGGGTCAAATGACTCGGTTGGAGGATGGCTTTCCTCACCTTTGATGACCTTGCTTAGTTGTTGGGTCGAGGCCTCTAGGGAGACGGCCAATATGCGACGGGGATTCGAAATCTCCATGCTTCTAGCTGCGTGGTGCGATCCGAATGGGTGGTGTCTGGAGCTCGGCTTGCGCTCCGCCGTCTGATCGGTAAGCGCTATGGTGGGGCAAAATCCGTCGGCCGCTCTGCGCTCGCCCTGCGCTTGGGTGAGGCTCAAAGGGGTGAACAATGCGGGGCAGGCACCAGAACCCGCCTTCCGTAGCCGGCGGCACGGCGCAGGCAGGTCGACACCCCCCACTCGAAGCTCTGCCTCTTCCTACGTAGTACAATGGCTCACATAGACATTGCATGACGCGCACTGGATGCCGTCTGTGACTCACGAAGAGAAATGGGCGGCAGCTATTAGGGTTTGCAGCTCCCGAGAGCCAAGATGCCTGGATCATCGCAACCATGTCGCGGTCGGATCTAGCTTAATCACATCCACCTCGGAGACCGCGTCGTAAGTTCGCCGGAAGCCCGGCCGACCTGGTCTGGCGCCTGAGTTCAGAGTGTACTTTATTGGGGCTATTGGGAAGGCCATGCGCGCTGGTCACTCTTCACGCTCGTCTACCGCGTTTGCTTCTGAAGCGAGACGCTGCGAGCCGCTCAGTAAGACGGGCATACACGAGCGCGGCTCGCCTCGTTATCAAAGTCGTGAGTCCAAGGTCCAATAGCGAGGGGGGCAGTCCTGATGACTGAAGGCCGCCGGGGCTGGCTGGCTGCAGACCGTTTGCATGCGCAAGCGGATTGGACCTAGTGCCGAGCAATTGGATCAAGATGCATAGTGCACAGGCCGCCGGGGTCGCAATCGTATGCGCCGTACATACATAACGCAGCAGTAGTCCTACTGTACTCCATGTCGACAGGGTCCCCACAGAGTCACAGAGCCACAAGGGCCACAGGGCCACAGACTAGGTGGCATTTTTGGGCGAGGGGAACATGCATTCCAGGGGTCTCGATCTGGTCGGGGAGCTCTTATCTGAAGCCTCGTCCCCCCTGAAGCCAAGCTTAACCCAATCACTACGCTGCCCGCCAGACCCGCCAGTCGCGCAATTGATGGCCTGCTTCTGGTCTCCCGCGGGGAAGTTTGAGCCCCGTGACTGGCCTGAGATAAAATAGATCATTGAATTACGTGCGCTGCTACCTTGAATGAGGAAGGTCGGCGCCACTCAATTACGCATATGTGCACACCGGCACCGTTGGAAAGGCCCTCTCGGCT
The DNA here is from genome assembly GCA_021432635.1 of Thozetella sp. PMI_491. Lineage (NCBI taxonomy): Eukaryota > Fungi > Ascomycota > Sordariomycetes > Chaetosphaeriales > Chaetosphaeriaceae > Thozetella > Thozetella sp. PMI_491. The sequence goes on from MU270150.1 coordinate 20,740, forward strand.
GCCTGTCGGTCGGCTAGAGGAGAAAGGGTTACGAAAAAGTTAAAATTTTTTTTACGGGCAAGGCGGACACTGTTCAATACGCAGCGATAGGTACAGCACAGCTCCCCTGCTGGGTGATAGGCTAGATTCCAGGTCCGCGCGGCGCGCATTGACTCGAGCTTCTTCAATTCCTAAACCGCGAAGAACTGACATCATTGTTGGTGGAATGTCCCAAACTCCCCACGCCGTGTGTGCCACGGGCTCAATGGGCGCGCCGGCGCGTGTAGCCTGAGACAGTAACGTAGGACCGTTGAACCAAAGCTTGTGGGTCCGTGGGGCGCCGCCAAAAGAAAAAAAAAATATAGCTGGTACACTTCGATAGACGCTGGACAGGGAAAGGGTGTTCAGAGAGTTCGCCTGCGCCTGCCCTTTGTTATGACTTCCGTCCTCGTCTGCAACAACCGACCCCTCCATCCTCGATCCTGGCCCTGGTCTCCCTCCCGGGTTTCCCAACACACACCGCCAGAAGAGTCATCCAGCGTTGCTGAGGGGCTCACAATCTATCGACCAGGCCAAAGGTGCCAAGGGCGCATGCATGGAGAACCTTGCAGCCCCTCCAAGCACATGCAGCTAGTGCTGGTAGAAGTGGGTATTGCGCCGAGCGAGGCTTGTCTGGACAGAAAAAGGCTGGAGATCCGATCGCGGCCACCAAAGCGGCAAACCGAGACGAGGCCCGCAAAGGAATTTGGCAGAGATTACGCCACCACAGGTGAGACCATCGCCGCAGAGCTTATCAGCCAAAGTTATTTTCTGTAGTGTGACGACCGACTCGCGGGCTCTCCCAACCTCCGGGACGACAAGAGACACTACTTGCCCTTGGGGAAATACAACTCCACCGGCCGGCATTCTTCTCTTCTTCCACAGACGTCCTCCCGCCCGACGTCTGTTTTGCCATACCGGCCGACCGCGTACTGCATCGAGGGACGAGTCTAGTGCTCATCCGAACCGCCCAGTGCCGTCGAAAACCATGGGGTTCGCCTCGTGCTCGTGGCCGATATGGCGGGTAGACGACTTTACGCAGTGCTTCCAGCAAGAGTGAGTTGACCCTGGCCCTGCGGGCGCACCTCCCCCTTCAGCGCGGATCGACTGGCTAACCCAGCGCGCCTCTCTCGCAGCTATCTTAAGATCTTGTTGCCCGTGATTGTGGCCGCGGCCTCCTTCCTCCTCCTTGCGATCCAGAACATTCTCCGCGCCGCCAAGTCAAGACGAGCCAAGAGCCCAGAATACCAGCCTATCCACCCCACAAGCCATACGGAACTACCGCGGGAAGAGGAGCCCATTGACGAGAGCGACGATGAATTGGCCATCAATGGCGGCCGCCTTGCGCTGGTCAAGACAACCACCAAGGGGTCCATCGTCCAGGCCGATACCCCGCCGGCACAGACCCTGTCGGTCATAGTGGAGGAGCTCGCCATTGCCGGCCTCGTGGCCGTCAATGCCACCGCTCTGCTCACCGACGCCATTGGGAACGGCCGTGGGCGCCTGGGCGCCATCGTCGGCCTGGCCGTCTGGCTTTATGTATTCATTCTCGCCACCCTACGCCTTTTCCTCGGGAACACGCAATGGCGGGTACCACAGCTCTGGAACCACACTGCGCTCATCTATGCTACACAATGGCTGTTCACGACCGTCATCTTCCGCTCCGCCATTATCCATCCCGACTCCCAGCTCGATCAGATCCTGGTCATTGTGGAGTTTGCGCTGAACACCATCTTGTTCGGTATGGCCATGACCACTAGGAAAGGGAATAAGACGGTCATCCTGGAATGGGAAGACGGCCTCGAGCCCGGCAGGGAGAACCTCGCCTCGCTGCTCTCTCACCTGACCTTCTCTTGGGTAGACTCGATCGTCTGGGCTGGCTGGAAGGAGCCCCTTGAGATGGACCGAGTATGGAATCTCATGCCCAAGGACAAGGCAGGGGCGGTACTCGCCAACTACCGCCTATTGAAGAAGACGACGTCACTCGCGTTCCATCTCGTCAAGTATTTCAAGTCGCTGCTCCTCATCCAGGCTGCCTGGGCCGTGGTCTCTGCCCTGTTTACCTTTGCGCCGACCCTGCTGCTGAAGGCAATTCTGGAGTACGTCGAGAATACCGACGTCGCGCCTCTGAATGTGCTGTGGCTCTACGTCATTCTCCTGCCGGTTACCGATCTTGTTCGCTCTGTGGGAGACGCCAGGGCTCTCTGGATCGGACGGAAGATCTGCATCAACATGCGCGCCATTCTGGTTGGCGAGATCTATGCTAAGGCTCTTCGCCGCAAGGCCGCTGCCGGGAAGGACGCTACCCTCGGCCAGGACAAGGAGGGCGCTGCTAAGAAGAGCTTCTTTGACCGCGTCAAGAGTGTTTTTGGCCTCGGAAAGAAGGATGAGGAAGCGCCCAAAAGCGGAGCTGATGCCAACGGTGCCGGTGGCGAGTCTAAGAAGGAGGGTTCGGATGAGCAAGCCAATATGGGAACCATCATCAACCTGATGTCGGTCGACAGCTTCAAGGTCTCGGAGATCACTGCCTATCTGCACTTCCTGGTCGCCGCCGCCCCCACACAGCTACTCGTTTCTGTTGTGCTGCTCTACCAAGTGATGGGCCTGAGCGCCATCCCCGGCTTCATCATCATGATCGTGCTGCTCCCGGTGAACATCGCTTTTGCCAAGGGTTTCAACTCAACCCAGAAGAAGATCATGGCTGCGACAGACAAGCGCATCCACACGACGAACGAGATCCTCCAGAACATCCGTATCATCAAGTACTTCGCCTGGGAGCATCGATTTAGCAACATCGTCGACGAGAAGCGCAAGGCAGAGCTCGAGGCTTTGCGAAAGCGATTCCTGCTCTGGGCCTGTGCGGTGGCCGTATGGAATACAGTGCCAATTTTGATCACCTTTTTCTCTTTCTTGGTATACACGGCCATCGAGAAGAAGCCCTTGTATCCCTCGGTGGCGTTCACCGCAGTCTCGCTCTTCCTGCTCCTTCGGTACCCTTTGGATCAGCTAGGAGACATGATTGCGCACGTCCAGGAATCCAAGGTATCGATTGACCGTATCGAAGAGTTCCTCTCAGAGGAGGAGACCGAGAAGTTTGAGCAGCTCGGCCTAGACAATATCGATGAGAACGGCGACAGGGTCATTGGTTTCCGTGATGCCACGTTCATCTGGGGAGGCAAGAATGTGGTGGCCGAGGATGGATCGATGGCCTTCCGCCTCCTGGATCTGAACGTTGAGTTCCAGAGCGGCAAGCTGAACGTCATCACGGGCCCAACTGGCTCCGGAAAGACGTCTCTGCTGATGGCACTCCTGGGAGAGATGACGATCATGAAGGGTCGAGTCTTCTTGCCGGGCGGCCGCAGTCGAGAGGATGTTCACGTCGACCCAGAGACCGGCCTTGCCGAGACGACCGCCTATGTCGCCCAGCAAGCATGGCTCGTTAATGCCAGCATCAAGGAAAACATCCTCTTCTCTGCCCCGTACGATGAGAAGCGCTACAGGGATGTCATCGTGGCCTGTGCACTTGAGCGCGACCTGGAGATTCTTGACAACGGCGACGAGACGTTGGTCGGCGAGAAGGGTATCACGCTTTCTGGAGGACAGAAACAGCGCATCTCCTTGGCGCGCGCTGTCTATTCGAACTCGAAGCATCTGATCCTTGATGACTGTCTGAGCGCTGTCGACTCCCACACCGCACAGTGGATCTTCAACAACTGCATCATGGGCCCTCTCATGAGGGATCGAACCTGCATCCTCGTGACGCACAACATCCCGCTGTGCGTTCCCCATTCTGACTTCGTGGTGACCATGAACAATGGTCGCATCGCCGCCCAAGGTACGCCGGAGGAGCTTGTCAAGGCTGGAAAGTTGAGCGAGGACGTGGCGTTGAGGTCTCGCCCTGGCTCCGCCCATATCTCTCGTGTGCCCTCCCGAGTACCATCCAGCGTCGGAGAGGAGAGCGGCCAGACGCTGGTGAACGAGCCGGATGCCATCGCTAACGACCCGAAGCCGAAAAAGAAGACGCCGAAGAAGCAAGATGCCATGGAGGAGACCAAGTCCACCGGCGCTGTCAAGTGGCCGGTCTTGAAGCTCTACCTTGGATCTATGGGATCGTGGTGGTTTTGGGTCGTTGCCTGTCTTGTGTTTGGGCTGCAGCAGCTCAGCGGTGTTGCTTCTAACGTCTGGATCAAGGAATGGGCCAATCAATACACTGAAGAAGTCGCTGCTATGCAGTACCCGGTCCACGGCTATAGTGCCAACAGCTATGCTTCGGGCGAGTACCAGAACATTCAGAATCCATCCTTCATCGCTTCCGTCGGCCGTCTAGGAGGGAACAGCAGCACCGTGCGAACGACGTCTGTCTCTGAAGTTAACGTCACCTACTACCTCTTCGTGCTCGCGCTTATTGGTCTCGCTGGGTCGCTGGCAGCGTTTGTCCGTGACCTTTGGATCTTCCTCGGCTCTTTGTCGGCCTCTTGGAAGATTCACAACCGTCTCATGGGTGCTGTGGCTGGCGCTCAGTTCAAGTTCTTCGACGTCACTCCGCTGGGGCAGATGATGAACCGATTTAGCAAGGACCTCGAGGCGGTGGACCAGGAGGTCGCCCCGATTGCTATCGGTGTCATGAGTTGCGCGCTGGGCATCGTGGTGACCATTGTGCTGATTGCCGCCATCACCCCTGGGTTCCTGATCGCGGGTCTGTTCATCACCCTGGCCTATGTCTTCTTGGGCCAGTTCTATCTGCATAGTTCGCGGGATCTGAAGCGCCTCGAGTCCGTTAACCGAAGCCCCCTGTTCCAGCAGTTCGGCGAGACCCTGAACGGCGTAACCACGATCCGCGCCTACAGTGACGAACGCCGCTTCATCCGAGACAATCTCCAGCGGATCAACGCCCAGATTCGCCCTTTCATATATCTGTGGGCTACTAACAGATGGCTCAATTTCCGGACGGACGTGCTGGGCGACCTGGTAGCCTTTTTTGCTGGCGTCTTCGTTATCATGAGTCTGGGCAAGATCGACGCTGGATCAGCCGGTATCTCCCTAAGCTACGCCATTGGTTTCGCTGACAATATTCTCTGGCTGGTGCGCCTGTACGCGATGAACGAACAGAACATGAACTCGGTCGAGCGCATCAAGGAGTATCTGGACGTGGAGCAGGAAGCCGCTGCGATTGTGGAGAAGAGCCGCGTGCCACAGGACTGGCCCGCCCAGGGTTCAGTAGAGTTCGTGAATTACACCACGCGGTACCGTAAGGAGCTCGACCCCGTCCTGCGGAACCTGTCCTTCAAGATCAACGCGCGCGAGAAGGTCGGCATTGTTGGCCGCACCGGCGCAGGCAAGAGCTCGCTCGCGTTGGCTATCTTCCGTGCCCTGGAAGCCGAGGAGGGCAAGATCATCATCGACGACATCGAAATCGGCCAAATCGGCCTCCGCGACCTGCGCGAGGCCATCACGATCGTGCCGCAGGAGCCCACCCTCTTCATGGGTACCATACGCACCAACCTCGACCCATTCGATCTCTACACCGACGAGCAGATCTTTGCCGCCCTGCGTCGTGTGCAGCTCATTGGCCCTGATGAGTCGACTACGGCGCCTCCCACTCCCATGATCCCTTCCACTCCCACCATCGCGTTCCCTGAAGAGGAAGGCGCCGACGGAACTCGTCCGTCCTCTGCCACCAACAAGAACGTATTCCTCAACCTGTCATCCCCCGTCACCGAGTCTGGAAACAACCTGTCCCAAGGTCAGAGACAGCTCCTATGCTTGGCTCGCGCCATGCTCAAGGAACCCAACGTGCTCGTGATGGACGAAGCTACCGCCTCCATTGATTACGCGACCGATGCAAAGATCCAGGAAACGATCCGGGAGCTTACCAGTACAATCATCACTATCGCCCACCGCCTCCAAACCATCGTCGACTACGACAAGGTTCTCGTCCTCGACAAGGGGAGCCTCGTCGAGTACGGCCATCCCTGGGAGCTTCTGCGCAAGAAGGAAGGCACCTTCCGCGCCATGTGCGACGCCAGCGGCGAGTACGACGTGCTTGCCAAGGCGGCTAAGAAGGCCTGGCTGGCCAGTCGCCTGGTAGATGACGGAGACGAGGAGGACGAGGAGTCGCAGACGGCTGCTGCCTCGGAAGAGGCCGAGGCCGGCGGAGAGACTGCGGCACCGAAGACCACCGAAGGAAGTGAAGACCGGCAATCATAGTATGGAACCGTGCTCGGCGAGAAAATAGCAGGTAATGATGGGAGCCGATGGGAGTGGCGCGTGGCCGGTGCATAGACGCGCTCCCGAGTGAGTTTGGCAGGGCAAAAGCAAGTATCTCACCCTTGTTTTACCTTCTTGTCCCTATTGTGTCCCTCCATCTATAGGCGTTTGGACGGGCTTTTGTACACTGGATCGAGGTCTCCTTACTGGCCTTGTGTATTCATTCATACCAGCAGAGTGTAGGCGGATATGGCTATCCACTTTTCCTATTGTTACTACGGATTAAATAAAACATGTTTATTGTCTAATCGCTCTCACCGTGCTCCCGCGAAATGGCTGGATGCTTGCGGGCCCAATAGCGTGCTCACGAGATCCTCAATGAGTGAGACCCGACTGTGCGAGACCCAGTTATGAGACCCAGTATCCCGTGCCAGATTTGCCACTTCTGTTGGGTATTCGAAAATGTGGTGCGGCGCTATGCCGAAGCGGCTCTTCCCGCTAGCCTAGGGGCGAAAAGGGGTGACTAGAAATTGCTTGTCAATGCATTGTCGATAGTAGATCCCTTAGGCTCCTACAGCCGCGACTGGCTAGCTCTGAACAGGAGACACGCGTATAGAATATTGGCAGGCCACCACTGCATTCCGACCTCAGTCGGCCGCAGTTTTCAATACGATCGATGCAAGACAACGGTGGGTGGGTTTATGTATCTTATTGATGTCAAGCAAATACCACGGCCAAAGCGTTGACAGACGACCGACCAACAGATGCATGCAATCCCTAGCCCACCAGTCCCTTGATCGCTTTTGTGAGAGCCCTCCCTCGCATTTGCTTTTTTGGCTTTGGCCTGCGTTTTTTGCTTGGTATTATACACGGCGGCTGTAGTCCGTTCATTCTTCGGCCAACCCGCGCCTCCCAGAAAACGGAATCAACATAGAGAAGTTGAGGAGTAGGATTCAAATCTATCCCGGGCAAGAGATAGCCCGGCGTCTCTACCCTCTGATTGGGTCTCTTTAGCCCATGATCATGCCCTTCATGCCGGCGAGGTCGCCCTCCTTGGCCGCAATCTCGAAGTAGCCGTAGATGATGCTGTAGAGAGAACGTTAGCACGATTTGCATAGAAATTGGGCAGAGGACCGGGGGGTTGCTTACGTGACAGCCAGGAGGGTACCAGTGCCAGAGCCCAGGGCTCCCATCAAGTCGCTGGCGACCGACAGAGCACCAATGCAGGCACCGCCGAAGGCGGCAGCGGTGGGGATGATGCGCTTGAGCTCCCTGTACATGCTCTGGTCACGGTGACCAGCCATGACGAGACCCTGGTCCTTGAGCTGCTTAGCAACGTCGCGAGGGCTGGAGCCAGACACCTCAATCCAGGTCTTAGAGAAGACAGCACAGGCAGTGAGCATGTAGGCGATGTAGACGGCGGTGTGGATGGGGTCGACCAGAGCGTCCTTGAAGTTGAGCGGGGGCGACATGTAGTAGACGAGACCCGAGACGGCCGACAGCTGCGAGGAGCCATCCTTGGCCTCCCAGACACCGAAGAGGCGGACGAGGAGGTTCTCCGAGAAGCGCGAGTACAGCATCTGGCTGATCAGGAAGATGTTGGACGACAGGGCAGACTGGAGCATGATGGGCATGTTGGAGGTGTAGAAGAGGCGGACGGGGTACGAGCCGCGGGCACCACGCTGGCGCGACGACTTGACGGGGATCTCGACGCGGAAACCCTGGAGGTAGATGACGGCGGCGAAGACGATGAGGGTGGCCAGCAGGTTCATGATGTTGGGGAGGTTCTGGCGGTAGAAAGCCTCCTGGAGGGCGCGCTGCTTGTCGGGCCAGGTCATGAGCAGGTGGAACAGGGCGATGACGGCACCCTCATACTCGGGGCCACGGCCGGTGTTGATCGAGGTGGGGGAGAAGGCCTTCCACATGATGGACTCGCAGATGTTGGTGGCAATGAAGAGCGAAATACCGCTGCCGAGACCGTAGCCCTTCTGGAGGAGCTCGTCAAGCAGAATGACAATCATGCCGGCCACAACGAGCTGCAGGATCAGGAGGAAGACAATGCCGGCACCAAGGTCGCTCGGGGGGCCATAGAGGCCGGTGAAGACGTAGACGGTAGCGGTTCCGACGGACAAAATCAGGGCGAAGAGCTTCTGGGCGGTCTGATACAGCTCGCGATCCGACTTGAGGTCGAGGTTGACATCGATCATGTGGGTACCGGCCAGGAGCTGGAAGACCATGCCCGACGAGATGATGGGAGTGATACCCAACTCCATCAGGGTTCCACGATTACTCGCCATCATCATGCGCAGCCAGTAGAGCGGGTCCGACGTGTCAGAGGACACGATGCCGTACAGGGGCATCTGGCTCATGACCAGGAAGATGAGGAGGGTGAGGCCCGTCCACATCAGCTTCTGGTTGAAGGGGATCTTGGTCTCCGGCTGCTGAACCTCGGGGAGGAACGGCACGAAGGGCTTGACGAGGTCGAGAAAGCGTACTGGAGCACGGCCGGGTCAGCGCGCGGTCCAATTGAGGCCATGGCGGCCGAGAATTGGCGGTTGGGAAGCTCCCCGAGAGGCACGAGAGCTTCTCGGCACGAAGGGGGGGGGTGTTTGCGACGCGATGCACGCGAGACGGGGGGAGTAGACTTACGAGAACTCATCGTGGGCGATTATTCTAATGAAAAACTCCTAAAGGCAGGTCATGCAAGGAAAAGAGGCGAGAATGGAATCGAGCAAGAGCTGCTCATAAGGGGAGGAGGGAAAAGGGGCCGGTTGTCGACACGTTATGGGGAGTGGGAGAAAGAATCGGATGGAAAAAGGGTCCCCTGGAAGAACAGATCTGGCTTCAAAAAGCCCCAAACTGTGATGTGTCCAAATTTCACTGGAGCTCCACGTGACATCCTCCACATCTGGATCTAGACTGCTAGATTGGAGCTTCCTCCCAGGGCTGCGTGAAATTTGGGGGGGCAGGCAAAGTGGGGCCCTTCCCGCATCCCTTTCTTCCTCCCCGGGTCGAAGGTGGAGCTAGGGCCGGGCACACGTGTGTGTGACTGTGTGTAGCTTATTGCCTTAGGTGGAAGCTTGGCTAAAATTCGGGAAGCAATACAGGCACAACAGCAGCTTTGCCTACCTTTACCTAGAAACTTTGTCGCTGCAAGCCGCCTTCGGGCAGCCATGACGAGCACGACGAAGCCCTAGCAACCCCACCCACCTTGTCGACGCGCCCACCGGATGAAGGGCGGCGCCGGCGTATTGCGGCAGCGTCTGACAGCCATGGCGCAAACGCTCCGGCCGCCCTCGGAGCCTTTGGTGGTCGTATTTGGCGCGACGGGCACGGGCAAGTCCGATGTAAGTCCTCGCCCGCCCCGGGAGAAACCCTGCCGGCGCCGGCGCCGCGCTGACCAGATCAGCTCGCAGTCGACCTAGCGACGCGCTTCGATGGCGAGATCATCAACGCCGACGCCATGCAGATGTACAAAGGCCTGCCCATCATCACCAACAAGATCTCACTCGAGGAGCAGCGCGGCATCCCCCACCACCTCTTCGACAGCATCGGCCTAGAAGAGGAACCGTGGTTCGTAGGCCACTTCCAGCACGAGGCGAGCCGCACCATACGCGAGATCCGCAGCAGGGGGAAGCTCCCGATCGTGGTCGGCGGCACCCACTACTACACCACCGGCCTCCTGTTCGAGGACCGGCTAGTTCAAGAAGGTCCGTCTTGCCCCGCGCTCGGCGAGCCTGACGAGAACACGGGCGGCGAGCACCCCATGCTCGAGGCCTCGCCCGAGGAGATGCTAGCCAAGCTGCGCGAGGTGGACCCGGTCATGGCCGAGAAGTGGCACCCTAGGGATGCCCGCAAGATACGCCGGTCGCTGGAGATCTTCTACAGAACGGGCCGCCCAGCGTCCGAGATCTATGCCGAGCAAGAGAGCAAGCGGGAGGCCAAGCGGTCGACCGATGACGTTCTCCCGAGCCCCTGGGATGCACTGCTCTTCTGGGTCCACACGGACCGGGAGATCCTCGTGGAGCGCCTGGACAGACGCGTAGACAAGATGCTCCAGAAGGGACTCTTAGACGAGGTCCAGAGCCTCCGCAATTATGCCCAAGACCAGGCAGCCTCGGGTAGCCACATTGAGCACTCCAAGGGCATCTGGCAGTCCATTGGTTTCTCCCAGTTTGAGCCCTATCTGGCGGCGCTTGCCAAAACTCCCGACGCCCCCGAACTGGACAGCCTCAGGAAGAAGGGGGTAGAGGATACGCAGACCGCGACGCGTCGCTATGCGCAGAGCCAGATTAAGTGGATCTCGAAGAAGCTCATCCCTCCTCTGCGCGAGGCGGACCAGTTCGAGAGCCTCTACCTCCTGGATAGCTCCAATGTCGAGCGGTTCCAGGAAGACGTGCTCAATGTTGCCGCGGGCCTGACCAAGCAGTTCCTCGCCGGCGAGCAATTGCCGCCCGCGCAGGACCTCTCGGAGACGGCCCGGAGGATCCTGGCCTCGGCCGTCGAGAGGGGCGACCGCAAGGAAACGCCTTGCAAGAGGACTTGCGAGATCTGTGACACGACAGTGGTGACAGAAGAGGCGTGGGACAGGCACATACGAGGCTCAGCCCATAAACGCGTCATCAAGAGACGGAAAAGGACAGCGTTGGTGCCTGTCGGCCAACCTGAAGAGCCATGGCCAGCGGCCGAGGCTCCCGGCGTAGAGTTGCCGCCATAATTGAATATCATTTCAATACCCATTGTGCTACTCCTTCCACCTGTGTGCTTGCATCCATCTCTTCCCTTCGTCTTCCCCCACCGGGGTGTGGACGATAAGCCACCAAGGGGAGTATTTCGGTCAAGAGCAATTGCTATATTGCCATTACTCGCTCGGTTCGTCGCCCGTGTCTCGCGGTGGTTCTATTGCGGCGGGTGTCTTCTGTGTTGAGTAGCGGCTCGCCGACTTTCTGGCTCCGGTACCAGCCATTTTCGCCCCAGGGGGCTTGAGGTCTTCCTCGGACGCAAGCCCTAAAAGAAGCGCGACCTGCAGCAGTGGCGTTACCGAGAGGATGGCGGGGTGTGTGTTGATGTGGCACCTATTGGGGGGGTCAGGGGGGGAGGGGGGAGGGGGGCTGTTGGGACTGTCCCATCTCTATTAGGATCGTCTCAGCTCGGAATGCTGTGACTCCCTCGTGCTCGTGCAAGCTGCTGCAAGCTGCTGCATTCAAAGTGGAGGCCCGGCGGCATGGTGGTGCCACCGAATCCCGGATTGCGGCTCCCGATGCATAACTCCTCCGGCTCCTGGTTTGGCATTTTGCTCTGGCGTAGTAGGCATACGGCTCGCCCGGGACGATGACATCCGTGTTGATGTCATTCACGATGTAGAAGGTGGTGCAGTTCTCGCGGAAGGGAAAGAGGTCGTTGTCGTCGTCGTCGTCGTTGTTGTCTGGTGTGCCGCAGCGCTGACCCAGGCCTCGTCAATGCAGAGCGCTTAGCCATGCTCGGCAGCCCATTTTGCTTGCTAGCAATGATCTATACAGGCCCGGACGTCATATACTAGAACTGCAGGACGCTCGTGCCAACGACCCGCCGGATGTGAGCGATGACTCTCGCAACTAAGCTCACGCGGGTCGGGACGTTGTTTCTCGGCAGATGGCTCGATGTAGCAGTACTTCTAGGTGTCGGTCTAATTAATTGGCTCTTACTCCTGCCGTACCCGTCCGTTCCCGTCCCGGTCAAAGCCCACTGTTAAGAACTACTTTCCCATGGCAGTGGTTGCATCCCCGCGGCGTACGCTAATGACTTCATAGCTCTCTGATGGCAGGCAGGCGTTATGCAGGCAGGTGCGGGAATCGCCATATCCGGCCACACCGAGTATTGTTATGTGGTCTCTCGCTTCGGCCCCAAAAGGGGCCGCTAGGGTGGGTCTCGGGGCCGAGCTATGGAGGGACACTAGGATCTAGAATGTATCGCTCGAGTTCTTGCCCTACGAGGGATCTTGAGCTACAAGCGAAGATGCGCATCGTACCGCGGGAGATTGCCAAGTAGCAGTCGACGCGCAACTTGTGTGGCTGGCGCATCTTGGCTACGGGCGCCTCGGCGCCAGCACATGGTTTTGCAATCTAGGTATCCGAGTCCCTGGAGCTGCGAGAGGCAGCCAATAATTAACCCATTGCAGCATCTGCCGGCCGCTTCGACCCCTGCAATAGGAAAACAATACAGGGTGGTGCCGGTCGGCGCCGGGATAAAAAATAAGGCAACGGTCGGGTGACGGTGAGCTGCATATCGTTTGGTTGTTATGCAGAATCTAGGCTCGGGGCTCGGCCTAAGCGGCCGCCGGGCGCCGATGCCGAATGGTCACTCGGAGATGCTAGCGGGTTTAACAGTTTACCAGCGGTGTTATACCTGCCTCGGGGCTGCAAACGTCTCGGCGCTAGGAATATTTCTAGAACAAGTCAGTGGGGGGGGGACAACCAGTAAGGACAGTGCAGGACAAGGGCACTGCAAGTCCTGATGTCACCCTCCGCCTAACAAACCCAAAGCAGGAACATTGTTAGGGCGCTACTGCACCCAATACTGACCGTATATGAGTCATGGTGAATAATTACCGCAGCCGAATGGGCCAATCCTGCTCTGACATTTTCAAGCTGCGGTCCACTGTATCCTCGATCTACCCTGCGTTCTGTGCCGCATCTTCGTCCCAAGAGGAGCGGCTGCGCCTTATAGCATGTTGACATCTGGGTGCGATACCAACACAGCCCGGTCTATAATAGCCAAAGGGGGGGGCGAATTCGAAGCCTTAGACGAACGAGTTCGTGAGAAGTTGGAACGTCTGAAGCCCGTTGAGACCAGCCAACATGGATTGGCCAAATCACACTGTATGCATGTACAGACAGACGTCGACGTAGTAGCACTGTCTGGGACAGAGGGGGGTCCCGTCAATCCCGCTTACAAATTGAAGATATAGAAAGGTCTTCTGACCCGCCTAGGCTGCGGAGAAGTTAGGAAGTTTGCAAAAGTCTAAAACCGAGCAGTACGACCTTAACGGCCGGGTTCCTCAAATCCGGTTCCTCGTGCGCGAGGAAGTTCTCGAATCCGCACTTCTCGAGGACCCTCTGGCTGCCCACGTTATCCCCAGTCGTGAAGGCAGTTATCTGCTCGCGCTCCGCTCCGCCTCTAGTGGTCAAAGTCCGCGGGTCAACGAACACCTCCGCCTCGGCCCGCGGAAGTCCGCCCCATATGTCCAGCCATGCGTGGAGAAACTCGGTGGCGAGTCCCTGGCCCCAAAAGTCCTTGCGGAACATGTAGCTGATGGCGGGCCATCCGTATATGGAGTCGAGCTTGTGGCAGCCGCCCATGCCGATCATCTCGCCCGTTGCCTTGAGGCAGATGGCGAAGTTGAAGTTTGTCTGATCGTTTGGCGGGAGGTACGGGTCGAGCTTGGGCTTGGTCTCATGTATGTCTCTGTCAGGTCTTCCCTGCGGATTGGTTGCCATTACCTCGGGTTCTGCGCGCATGGCGTGCAAGCCCTGGAGGTCTTCAGGCACAAGCGCCCGGATTACCAAGCGATCTGTCGTGACCGTAGGCCGGATGGCGTTCGCTGGCAAGGGGCGGGCAGGCAAGGTGGTCTTGACTGATACCCATTGCGACCTGGGCAGCGACGTCATGGCTGCCTCCTCGGCGGTCGAAGCTCGGAGCTCTGGATCCACGTGGTCGGGAGCGTCCGGGCTCCTCCCCTACAAGACGAGAGCGAAAGAGAGAGAGAGGGAGTGTGCGTGTGAGTGAGGCGCGTTTATTCTACAGTATGCAAACGGCCCTATGTCATCTGATTTTGGCAGAGTGCTCGGGGCGCCTCTATAAAACACCTTCCATTAATTGGTGCAGGGCTGCCCCTCGATTCCCGTGGCATTGTTAAGGCTGATCCCGGGGCACAACACAGTGCAGGCGGCGCCCGCACTGTCGCTCGGTGATCATGTAACCTCTTCTAGAAACATGTTGCGCGCGGCGCCGAACTTTCTTTCAAAAGGTACGTGTACTTACAACTTCCCATTGCGGGAAGGGGAAAGTGTAAGCGGCCAGGGCAGTCAGGGGGCAGCCTGCGAGCGCTCTTTGGTTGGAGCCATGTCCGGCTGAAGTGGAACCAATCGGCTGCCCTGGCTCCCTAACCTTATTCCCCCGTCCGCCACCGCCGTAGCGAACGCGACAAGGACGGCGCCCCGGGCCAGCGACGGACCAAGAGGCGTGAAAGGAGCTGGAGGGGTGCAGGGACGGAGGGCTCGAGGCCCCAGCTAATCAGCTAGTCACTGCCTTCGGCCGACGGCGGTCCTGGCCGGAGTTTGTACGACGGCAGCCAATCCGCGTCCCAGCTTCGCAGTGCGATGCAGCTGTACGATGCAGTACGAGCGATACGAGTGAGAACGAATCCGAGAACGAGTCCGCGCCTGGCCGCTCGCAGCGAGATGAGCAGAGCAAGAATGACAAGGAGCAAACAAGTCTGCGCCTCACGGGGTGGCTTTACGGTCGACGAGTTATGAAAGCTCGCCGGGCTTCCTAGTACTGCATTGGCTAGTATTCGCTTTGTCTCGCTGTTGACCGACGCCTCTTTTTTTTTTTCTTGTTCTTTTTCGTCCCTTTTCCCGTCCCCAGTGCTCCCCGCCAAGACCATGCGTATCACCTAATACGGCTGAGCGAGACCCGTAGGACCGCCGTCCGGCCCAAAAATGTCTCCGTCCCGGGTTTCCTCGGGGTCCGCACCTCCAACTCCGCTCGGGAATAGTCCAAGTGTCTCCCCTTTGCGTCTCATAGTTGCATGACTCGCACCACGGCCCCAGGCGGAGCGCCTTGTAGGGCAGACCACGAGGGGCACTGAAAGTGCTCTTCGAATTTTTTTTATGTCTCCGACGAGGAACGAGTATGAGGGGCACCCTCTTTTATCTGATGATATTCGTCTCGTACCAGCATAACGCCCTGCACCGAATCCCGTCCCCGTTTGAGGTGCGGGCCATTGCGACCCTCCCTTCGGGGACTATCTAGTATACTTGCATGGTTAGGGGCTTTCACAAGCAACGGCGCCCGCGGACTCGCCGCGGACGAAGAGCACGCACGACGAGATGCCACATTTCCTGTTCTCAGAAGGAGTACGTAAGCGGCGTCTCGCCCGTCTAGGCTGCAAAGCCCCAACACCGTTCCGCGTCACGCCGAGCCACGGGCGCATGCGCGCGAATTAACAGAATCGGGGGTTCGCGGGGCCGAAGGGGGGTTGGGAGGGTACTTTCGCATTCGACCAGCTTCCGAGTGACTGGATGGATAGCGGATAGGCGGGTAGAAGGGGGGGGGTAGGGGGGGGGGCTAGGGGTGGGAGGGAGAGCGAACAGACCGAGTTATCAATCAGCTAAGCAGGTACCTAAAGGTTACTGGATTCCTGGCCTGTGTGCCGCCCAAAAAATTAGGCTCCCCCCCACCTTCCCACCTGCCAGGCGCCACGCACCCCCCCTTTCTACCTTCCTGCGTCCCTCGATCATTTACATGTCCATCGTACTAGACCTGCGTGGATGACAACGGCTGAGCCGCGCCATAGGATCTGGCTTTCCCTGGAGGGCGTGCCCGGGTCGTGTCGTGTGTTCTTCTTGCTGCCTTATTTCACATTCGCCTCTCCCTCGGCTTCTCTCTTCCCCACAACGTTTCTCGATCCGATCCCCTTTCTCCTCCACAGCTCGCGTCTCGCCAGGCGCATTGGCCCTGTGCCGCCTAACCGGCCAAGCTTCACATCACCATGTCCTCGACTGCCTCGGTCGCCGGCGCCTCGGCCGGCGGCGCGAAGCCGCAGCGCATCCTCGCCTGCGTGCTCTGCCAGCACCGCAAGATCAAGTGCGACCGGCACTTTCCTTGTTCCAATTGCACAAAGGTAAGGTCGCGCACGCCGTGGTCGCCACCCGCTTCGCTTCGGTGGCCACCCGCTAACCCTGAGCTGCCATCCCGCCTTAGGCCAATGTCAAGTGCACCCCCAGTACCCCGGCGCCTGCCCGCAAGCGACGACGCCCCAACCAAGACCTGCAGGAACGGCTAGCGAGGTGCGAGGAGCTCCTCAAGGAATATGCGACCACAGACAAGCCAGACCAGCCTGCCTCGACGCCTACCCAGATGTCGGCGTACGACGACCCTTACCTGAAGTGGCAGCCCAAGGGCAAGCTCGTCAAGGAAGACGGAGGCGTCCGGTTTATGGACAGCTTCCTGCTCGGCACAGTTTATGACGAGGTGCGTCCCGAGTCCCGCCGCCCTCCCCGGCACCGCGGCCGTGACGTCCTGCTGACTAGCTCCCCCCGCAGCTCAAGGCAATGAGAGACATCATCGAGGATGAAGATGAGGAGGAAAATAGCCCGGATGCCTTGACGCCCGACGATAACTCGGACCTTCTCCTCGGCGGCGAGTCGCCGTCGCAGAATCCCGAGGATCTATGGCCAGAACCCGCCCAGGTGTTCCGGCTATGGCAGATCTACCTCGACAAGGTTAACCCCCTAACGAAGATAATTCACGTGCCCAGTCTGCAGCCATTCCTCGCCATTGCGACCACGGGCTCTCACAACGTGCCCAAGAACATCGAGGCGCTGCTGTTTTCCATCTTCCTTATGGCCGTGGTGTCCTCGAGCGATGACGAGTGCACGCTCATGCTCGGCTATTCTAAGAACCAGGCCATCCAGCGCTTCTCCGCCGGCGTCCGCTTGAGCCTCATGAGGATGGGATTTCTAAAGACGCACGACCTAACGACGCTGCAGGCCCTCGTGATCTATCAGGTACCTGTCCCGAAGCCCCTCCAGAAGTGCTTGTACTGACTCCTCCTTTTCCGCCTGGCAGATCTCATTACAAGGCCGCTACAACCGTCATGCCGCTTGGATTATGAACGGCGTGGTTGTACGTATTGCACAGAAGATGGGCCTCCACCGCGACGGTGAGATCCTCGGCCTGGGTCCTTTCGAGTCCGAGATGCGACGCCGCCTTTGGTGGCAGATCATCATGCTGGACGCCAAGTATGCCATGCTTTCCGGCCTCAGCCACTCCCTGCTCCCCCGTAGCTGGGATACGCGGGAGCCCAAGAACCTGAACGACGCCGATCTCCACCCGTCAGCGACAGACCCTCTCCAGGACCGCAGCGGGCCGACCGAGATGATCTTCTGCTTAATTTGCTACCGCGTCGTCAAGTTCATGACGCAGACGCCCGGATTTGAGACTATGATCCTGGCTGGCGAGCTGGAGGCGATGGAGGAGGGGCCCGATGGCCCGGCCGGCGCCCAGCAGATGAAGATGCTGCGCCAGACCCTCGAGACGCTCGCGCGGGACCTACTGGACATCCTTGAAAAGTACTGCGACCCAGCGGCCGGGCCGGTGCACCAGATGGCGATACAGATGAAGGACCACATCTTGGATAAGCTCAACGATGTTATCACGCCGCCCCGTGAGCAGCCGGAGTGGGGCTCCGAGGTGCTCACGCCAAAAGACAATGCGTTCAAGGTGGCGATCGGGGCGCTAGAGCACAACATCCAGAACTACACGAGCTCCATGAACAAGGGCTTCCTGTGGTGGTCCTTGTTGCACTTCCAGGTCGACGTCTTCGTGTTCTTGGTGGGCCAGCTGTGCCTACGCAAAGAAGGCTCATTGGTGGAGAGGGCATGGGCGGTAGTGGAGGGCATCTACAGCTTCCACCAGGAGCTGTTCGACGTGTCCAACAAGACGTACTTCACTCTGTCCTTGTACATACTCAAGGCATGGAGGAAGCGGGAAGACGTGCTCGTGGCCAAGGGCGAGATCCCCAGCACGCCCTTCTACATCGAGCGCCTACAGGAGGTGATGCCGCACGACGACAGCAAGACCGAATCGACGCCGACCGAGGACACTCCTTCGCGTCAGATGGGCCAGATGGATCTCAGCCCGTACGTGCCCAAAGGAATCAACACGCCGGATCCCGCGCTCGACCAGCTGCTCACGGGCTTCCTGGACCCGGCATCGCTCGAGTGGGGGGACATGTTCAACATGTCAATGGCTATACCGATGAATGCCGACCAGACGGCCGCGGGCCAGGCCACGATGGGGTTTGGCTACGGAGTGCCCCCGACGACAGAATGGTGAACGTGGGTTCGCCAGCCAGGAGCCGAGCGCCGGCGGGCCGCTCGTCGTGCCCAAGCACGCTCCTTTCGGCCCCCGGCCCATGCATGGATTTTCCTGCATTCCTGCCCGCGGCGGCCGCATCTAGTCTGCATGCGACTACTTTCTGCGGAATCTCTTCACTCTTAACGACGATACGACTCTACTCCAGCTAGCGGGATCATGATGATGGTGTGTGGGAGGGGAGGGCGGGCGGAGGACCTAATGGGCTGCTGCCGTGCTGTACAACAGTTCAACACCTTTTCCAATTGGACGGCGGGGGAGCATATATCCGAGTCAAACGGTTGGGGGGGGGGGAAAGCGATTGCTTGGGACCCTGTGGCGGGATGCCACTTGATAGATGGGATCGAATTTCCTTGGGTCTATGCTTTTTCTAATGGGGGTTTTCCTTTGGGGGCCAAAGGTTGCTGGGTCGGGGCAATCTCCATATGCGTACACATGTGTGCGGATGGCACACCGGACGGGGAGGTGGCTAGGAAAAATCTCCACCGCTAAAGTTCACGATGGCCATTGTCTATTCGTCTGCTCGGGCTCTACTGGTTCTGGGGAACAATAGCAAAAAGTCCAACGCACCGCTGCTCGTCCCGGGCACAGTCTATCTGCATGCAGGTGAAGCTGTCCTCGCTCAGTCTGTGCCGCGTCTCCTTCTGGAGCGCACGCCACGACCATAAACTGCTCCCGCCACCAACGGCCGGCCCAGTCTGTTGGTTGAACACATGTTTGCTAACCTGCTGAAAGACGTGCCACGGTAGTAGCGGTTCGTACGACCAACCCAACCCGCTGGACCCTGGGCTGAAGGTCAGACTAAAGTTCCGGTGGCATGCACCTACGGCATCCTTAGGTCCCCCACCCCTTTCCACCCCGAGCCATTGAGGGTCCAAACGGTCGTGTTTAGACAGTACTTAAAGGTCTTATCCGGGTCTTCGACAGGTCTGGCCTCGCGGCGCTCGGCGCAGTTTGCCTGCAAGGCGCAGGACGGGATACCCTAGTGGTTCCCCTGCCCAAGTGATTCATCATACAGGGCGCTGCACGAGACCCCGTTGACTCATCGGCGGTAAACCCTATCCGGGATGGCTGACGGGTGGGACGTAATCCGGCCGCCTGCCCTCTCACGCTCCTCGCCTCGAACCGTGCAATTCTGGGCCGGCAGCCCACGCGGGAGCAGATTGGGGAGCCCGGCCCATCGGCAGCGCAAATAGTGCTGCGCACCGACGCTGTACTACCGGGTGTTTGTCAAACCTCAAACCTCTCGGCGCGGCGGGCCTTCCGATTTTTATTACCCAAGGAGCGCCCCTCTCTGAGTCAGGTGCAGCTCCGTAGGGCGTCGAAGCGAGCGAAATTGGGTCGCCAGCGGGCCGTTCGGTAGGTTCTCGGTGGCTTTTCGTGAGCCATGCGCTGCTCCCCTTCCGCCGCCGAACCTTCGGCGGCTACGGCTGCATCCACCGGATGGTTTTCGTGGCTGACCGGTGCCCTCGTGTAGAATTTTTTTAGAATTTCTTGTCGTCCCTGTTTCCTTCGACACCGGGCAACACGGCCGGCTTGTTAACGTCCCCACGTGGTCACACGCGCGGCCGAGTAGGAAGCATCACAGGAATCGGATCGGAGGATCCCACTAGCACTTATCTTTAGGCGGCCGGGGGGTGGGCTCGGCCATCGGCGGACTTTCAACGCCGACCGCTGCCTCATCCCCACCTTAAAAAAAATCGACCAGCGAAGGGGGCCACCTGACGTCTAGCAGGCGAGGGGCGGACGTTCTCGAAAGAAGGCGCCAAGGTCGAGCGGAGATTTTTTGGGTTCTGACCTCACAGTTGGGCAGCCACAGCCAATCCTCCCCATCACGCCATGCACCATAGGGTTGCGGCGCGGCCAAAAAGGCAAAAGGCCCAAAGCTTCTAGAGGCTGCCACAGATGCAATGCTGGGTTAGGTGCTTTGGGCCCGTCAGAAGCTTGTTTGGTTGCAGGCAGACGATCGCGGGGTTATCGGATTTTGACAGCCATCGGGTTGAGGCCCCCCTGGCCTGGGGTTAAGGGGCTAATGGCCGCCACGATCGCCTGGTCACTAGAAATTGTTTTTTTTTTTTTAGCCAGATTGGCCAGGGCTGCCCTTGGCGATACGGGGATGGATGCATCGGGATGCACCTGTCAACACCACCATGCCTGATCGTTACAGCCCTATGCTGTGCCCGAGACACGAGATCCCTCCAGGCTGTCGGCTGACCTATCTCAGACCCAAGGGAGAGACCGTGTGTTCTCTGAATGTCTGGTGTTTTGGACGAAGGACTACAAGATGTGTCTCAGGTTAGAGGCAACACAGCCGGCGCATCCGAAGACAAAGGGCCAACAGAGCCAGTGCAGCCCGTCACGGCTTCTGTGCCACCATCCAGGTTGTCGGTCCGAACCTCGCCAGAGCACCTTTGCATTCGTGCCAAGTACCGTGATATTGCTTCCCCGCCGCATTGCCAGCCTGGTGTGCGGGGGGAGGCGTGGCGGCAGATGAAACCAGTGCCTGGGCAGAGCAAAGGGTTGGGCTGCGAGGTTCGAAGGACTATGTTGGGAGTATTGACAATTGACACGGCTGGCTAGGATGACTAAGTGGTCAGTGGTTCGCGCCCGCCCAGGCGGCTGGCGGGGAAGGCGGTGTGCCAGGGGTTGGTAACGGGCTGGTAAAGTAATGCAATTGGGAGTACGGATGTATGAAAAGCGCATTTGGCGTGCCTGGCAAATCGGATCCGGCGGAAACAGTCGTCTGAATATACCAACAAGGCGGGAGGAGGGTGGGGGGGCCCCGAAGTGACGAAAGCGCGAGACAACGCGAGAGAACAAAAAGGGCCAAGGTCCATACCTCCCGTTTGCGAATCGACGGGGTCGAAGCATTGAAAAAGGAAGAAGAAAAAAAAGAACAAAGGCCCATACCATGCGTTGCGAATTTGAGGCCCTCCCAAGATGGCAAACAGATGCCAAAAGGACAACAAAAAGGCCAAGGTCCATACCTATGCGAAACCAGATTCGCTACAAGACGATTCCGGGCTGATGGCAGCGGGAGAGCTCGCGTTTGGGGGTTGTCGCGATCTGGCTCTTGCGCACGTCGGGCCTAATGCAGCCTGGCAGCCTGCCCCGGTCAGCCGCGCCCAAGAGACAGGCGCTGCGGCTGCCAGAGGAGATGGAGGCACGTTGGGAGGCACGTTTGGGAGGGAAGCAATCCTGGGTTAATCGGGACCGAATCCCTTGCCGTGGCTTCCCAGGGCAAGGCGGTCGGTACTCTATAACCCCCGACAGTACACTATAGCCCGAGAACCCAACCGGGTCTGGGAGCTCCAAAGGCAGCCGGGGGAGCCAATAGGCGGCCGCGCACAGGGGGCAGCTCGTCCCATTTGGGGCAGAACTGGGCAGAACTGGTGCGCCAGGAGCACGGGCCAGGCGCAGGGCGGGTCAGGCGGGGTCCGACAAAGACCGACCCCCCCAGTCCAGCTGCTGCGAATCTGTGAGAATCTGAGCTCAGGTGGAGCTCGATTGGCTGAAGCCGGAGTCCGGACGAGGGCATGCGCGGGTGTTTGGGTGTGAGGGTGGGCTGGCCCGTCACACCCCCCGATCCCTCCCCCCTGTCATAGCTAAGAAAAAGAGACAAGAGCCGCGACAACGATGACGGAAGGGGCCGAGCCAGTGCGATAGAAAGCGAGTAATTTCGGCCCTTGGAGCCAGACGATCGCTTCCCTCTAGCTCGTCCGCCCATTTATTATACCGTCCCTGCGCTCGTCGCTCGATTCCCTTGCCAAGAGAACTCCTTCCACACGCGCTTTCTCTCTCCCTCTCTCTTCTTCCTTCTCCAACTACCTCCCCACCCCACCCACGGAGCTACCCCAGCAGCACTCCGCCTGCTCTTCTCTTGCCGCTCCAGCTCGTCGAGACAGCAGCACACCACACATCGCCCGCAGCCCACAGCTACATCTAGGCACTTGCGGAATCCCTCCACGCACCGGCCAGCCATGGTCTCCAAGAAGGAGGAAGGGGTCGTGGCAGCGCCCGACCCCATCACGGCCAGCGATGCCGACGAGGAGGTCCCTGAGGGCCTCGAGCCCACCAAGACCACCGCCACCGAGGACATTGTTTACCCGTCCGGTCTTTCGCTCTTTTTCCTCATGGCCTCGGTCATGATGAGCTTGTTCCTGGTTTCACTGGCAAGTCTCCCTTCCAAAGAAAAAAATCTCCAAAAAACGCCACAAAACGGGCGATCCCGCTAACCTCGCTTCCAGGATCGTCTCATCATCTCAACCGCCATTCCCAAGATTACAGACGATTTCCACTCCGTGACTGACATTGGCTGGTACGCCAGCGCGTATCTGCTCACCAACTGCGCGTTCCAGCTCATGTTCGGCAAGCTCTATGGCTTCTTCAGCATCAAGTTTGTCTTCTTGGCTGCCATCTTCCTGTTTGAGGTCGGCTCCGCCCTCTGCGGCGCCGCCCCCGACTCGACCTCCTTCATTGTCGGTCGCGCCATCGCCGGTGTCGGTTCGGCCGGTATCATGTCCGGTGTGGTAAGTTGTTCCTTTTCCCCCGGGGGGAAGAGAAGCTATTCCCTGCTCTTGAGCCTCAAGTGTGGAGACCTCAGCTCTTCCCCACGGGACCCACCGCGCCCCTGCCAAGCGTAAACAATGCGGAGGAGGCTGACTCGCTCTCCCGCTTTCCAGATCGTCGTCATCGTGTACGCCGTGCCGCTGCACAAGCGCCCCATGTACCAGGGCCTTTTCGGCGCCATCTTCGGCCTGTCATCCGTCATCGGTCCGCTCCTGGGCGGTGCCTTCACCTCCCGCGTCACCTGGCGGTGGTGCTTCTACATCAACCTGCCCTTCGGCGGCGTCGCCATCGTCTTCATCTACTTCCTTCTCAACATCCCGGAGCGCGACAGCACCAAGATCCCTCTGCTGCAGAAGATTTTGCAGCTCGATCTGTACGGTACCGCCGCCATCCTCCCCGGCTCCGTGTGCCTCCTGCTGGCTCTCCAGTGGGGCGGCCTGGAGTATGCCTGGAACGACGGCCGCGTTATCGCCACCCTGACCCTCGGCATCCTCCTCCTCATCGTCTTCGTCATCATCCAGATCGTCAAGCCCGACACCGCCACCGTCCCGCCCCGGATCGTGAAGCAGCGCTCCATCGCGGCTGGTGTCTGGTCAACCTTCGCCGTCGGCTCGCAGATGATGGTCTTTGTCTACTTCCTGCCCATCTGGTTCCAGGCCATCAAGGGCGTCAGCGCCGTTGACAGCGGTGTCCGCCTGCTGCCCATGGTGCTCCCCATGGTCGCAGCGAGCATCATAACTGGCACTCTCACCTCGCGCATCGGCTACTACACTCCCTTCATGATCGCCGGCAGCATGATCATCTCCATCGGCGCTGGTCTGCTCACCACTCTCAAGGTAGACACCAGCGACGCCATGAGCGCGGGCTTCCAGGTCCTCTACGGTTTCGGCCTGGGTATGACCTTCCAGGCCCCCAGCGTGGCTGCGCAGACGGTGTTGCCGCGCCACGACGTCTCCATCGGCACCAGTTTGATGTTCTTCTCGCAGCTGCTCGGCGGTGCCATCATGACTTCCGTCGCCCAGAACGTCTTCAACAACAGCCTGGCGTCCAAGCTGAGCGACGTCCCCGGCTTCGACCCGAGCGTTCTCACCCAGAACGGTGCCACCACGCTCATTGCGCAGCTCCCCGACTCCCTCAAGCCCATCGTTCTGACGGCTTACAACGACAGTCTGGCAAAGGTCTTCCAGGTCGGCCTCATCCTGTCCTGCCTGGTCATCCCCGGCGCCCTGTCGATGGAATGGCGCAGCGTGCACAAGAACCTGGATAAGAAGGCGGCCAAGGAGAAGGCGGCCGAGGAGGGCCAGGCCCAGGCAGCTGCCGAAGGGGTCCAGGCTGAGAAGACGACCGGCGAGGAGACGGTGCGCACCAGCTCTGCGAGTACCGAGGTGGCCAGGACTGAGGTTGAATCCTCCGAAAAGAAGGAGACCACGGCTTAAGGAGGCAGTGCCTCTAGACGACATGCTCTTTCCTACCTTTTGTCTTGAAATTGATACCCAGCACACGCGGTCAGGGCCCGGCCACCGCTGAGCTCCGTTTGTTCGCACAGGACCACCCGTGCATCCCGGATGAGAAACAAAAGACGCCGGCTGGTAAGCCAGCAGGAAGTTTGGTTGGGCGTTCAGGCAAGGGCATGTGTAATAGACACGACAATCCACTCTCTCTACCATATGTGGGAGTATGATGGGAAATCTCCTAAATCTAATAATTGATAAGACTTTGCTGTATCCTTCTCCCGTGCCCATCATGTCTCATATCCCACCACCCTCCCTCGGGTGCCTGTTACCAGCAACAGCCGCGTGTCGGATGTCGACTAAGACAGTGGAAGCAAAATGGAACAGACGGCGCTCCAGCGGAATGCCCGCAGCCGTCAAGGAGCTTCTCCCTCCCCCTTCCCCCTTTCTGGAACTAATGACTACCCCGTGTCTCTCTCCCTTAGGTCTCGGGCCACGACAGGGGCTTCTGTGTCTTCCGGCGCGCCGCCTCGTTCTTCCTCTCCCGTCTCCGCGATGCAATCCAGAAACCCATGAGCATGAGGGCAAACAGCCCGAATGCCATGCCCATCACGATGGGGATCACTGGCATTTCGACAGGCTCCCCTGGCGGCACCTGGACCGATATCGCCGGCGTTTCCGCAGCCATCGTCATCGAGGCGGACGGTGATGGGTCGTAGATGGTGAAGGCGGGGGTGAAGCTTGAGCTAGTGCCCCCGGTGGTGGTGCCGCTCGAGGTGCTGCCGGTAGAACTGGTCTCGCCCGTTGTCTCACGGCCGAGGAGTGGGTCTCCGAAGTACGGCATGGTGTCGGCCAGTACAGTGTGTCCGCTAGGATGGTGCGCGAAGCTCCGCAGGCCGGTGGCAGCCGGTGCGGGTTTGGAGGTTGTCGAGTCCCTCAATAGCCAAGCTTTGCTTCGTTTTCTGCTCCGCCAAGTCGTTGCGAGGTTGTAGCTGTCACGTACAGTCTGGATCGGGGCGCCAAGCTCATAAGACTACTCCATCGCCCCCCCTCCCATCTGCCGTGCTCGGGCCCCACGGGGCATATAAGCCAGAGGAACATCTGACGTCGACGAGCGTGGCACGAGGCATCGTGTGAGATGCTTGGCTCGATGGGCGGCTCCCGGCGATTCTGGCGTTTGATGTGCAGCCGGGATAGCTTATAACGACGCTCATGCCAAGCCTGCCGTGCGCGCCGCCAATCAGAGGGCCCGTGGACGACCCCGACGGTCTGCGCGGGGGGCGGAAATCGACGGTTCCGAGACAGCTACGCCGCAATGCCGTTCGCCAGCAGCTTTTCGCCTCTTTTAGGCATCGGGCCTGGGACAGCGTCGCCAATCTGTCTGGCTGCTGATAGGAGGCTCTCCAGATGTGGTTCATGCCGTTTCCTTAGTCCTACGCTGTGGCCAGGCTCAGGAACTTCTGTCTTAGCATGGCCCCCACGGGGCGGGTAAGGCTAAAATCGACGGGTCGGAGGAGCACAGCAGCTATTGTCCACTACAAGCTACCCACCCCCTGTATGTTTGCTAGCTCGATACGGGGCAAAGGTCAGCCATATATGAAGGTTTTAAAGCCAGGAAACGTGCCTCTTGGCTCTCTATTGGCCATTTTAGTTCTCTGCTAGCGACCCATGCTCCCTGTATCTTTTCACATAGCCAATCGTGAGACAGTGCTTTCCAGTTCCCATTCTAACAAGCAAAGCAAGCAAGCAAACAAACAGGGGCTGTATTGTACGCGTCTATGAAGGTGCAAGGCCAGTCAGCAGCTTCCCAACGACTCTTTTTTTTCTTGTCTGCCATCTCGACGCTCTCCTCAATGATGACCAACATCCCATGTGGCACACTAGTCAGCTACCCGTTTGGCGGAATCAGCAGCGGCTAAGTGGATATACGATTTGCATTTTAGACGCGGGCAAGTCTACCGTTTCAAAAGGCATTTTGCCCCTCCCCTTGATAAGGACAGTGTATGAGATGGGCATATGTGCACTGCTCAGGTTTTATTAAGGTTAGCTTGGGCACATATCATAGCAAATGATTCAGCCGAAGATCCACGATAAGGGCTGGATAGGCGAGGGTGATGGAGGCACTGTTTAGATAGACACGCTGAATCAGAAAAGAGAAGGTGCAAAAAGCAAAGCTTTCCCCCTCTAATTCATTCTAAGAGGGCTTGGAGAAGGGCGCTGTGCAAATTCTAAGTTTCGACCTTTAGGCCGTGGGAGAAAAAGGCTGGCGAAGAGAGCCCGACAGCCATTAGCTTCCGGGAGAGAAAGTCTGCTGCTATTGAAGAGTGTATGTTACTAGTCTTCCCTACCAATATCTGGGCCTCAGAACTGCCGCCTACAAGTTGACTCCGACTCTGGGTCAGAGCCATCTGTAGACAACATGAGCTTTGCGCAACTTGCATGTTGGTGGCGGAGGACTCGGAAACCAGCAGAATTATGTGATCTCGACACGTGAGTATCAGCTGCCGACTTGTGCAATGAGGTAGCCAGCAGCTGCATGGTAAAATCCAGAAGGACCTGGATCAGTAGCTCATTGGATCCCAACGATCACTTGATGTGCACCTTGTTGATGGCTAAAATTGAACTGCTTGGTCATATCCATAGGCAGACGCTAGAAGAGCCCGTACTTATCGCCTTCGAATGAGAGACCCCACAGTCTGGCCCTGGTTTGGCCGATCACCGAGCACCCATGCGGCCAGCGGGCGGGAATCGGGATCCTACGGTGGCGCGGCTATAAGCCGTCAGCAAGTGACCGCCGCCGGCCAGCCAGGAGCCCGGACTTGTTCGTTCTCAGCTCGAAATTACTTCCTATCAGATTCAGCGTGGCCAATCCAACGTCATAATGTGGCGGACGGTAGCACAGAGAGCACACAGCTGAATCGAACGATGGACGGCGCCATAGGTCCAGACAACGCAGCTGCTGTCCGCACGCCTTAAGCATCGCACTTTTCACTCCATACCCCTCGACCTGGCTATAGCCTCGCGGGGTTATTCGCCCAAAGCGGCGGTCCAGCCTGCTGGGTCATTATCCTTACCTTGCCAGTTGATCAGCAGGCAACAATAAGGACGGGGTCAAACTTAGGTAGAAAAGTACGCTCCGCAAGCACAGCCCCGAGGGGAGCCAATTGGAAGCCGCGATGGAGAGGAGGGTAGTGATATGGATCTTGCTCGTGGATCCGCACCGGCGATCTGAAACCCGGCACAGCGGGCAGGGGGGGGATTGCCGTCGGGGGCCGCCTAGTAACGTCATCTAGCCACTAGAGCCTCGCCTTAGTGTGCCTGCGGCGTATCTAGGCTTGGCTTTTTATAGACGCGGCCGTGCAAAATGACAATGCCTTAGTATGTCAGCACGATTTCGCAGCTTGCCGGATTTGACTTCTTGCTGCATTCGCTGCATTAGGAATGCTTGCGAATCCCCCGCGCTCCGCGGCAGTGTATGCCAGTAAGCCTAGTTGCCTAGCCACACGAAGGATGCAAGTTAGGGTGTCCAGCTCCGATTTTTCTTGTAAACCTTTTACTGTATATGGAGGACATAGGTTGGAATCAACAGCGGAAAACATGGGTCAGCTGCTAGTCGTAATGCACTTCCAATCGCTACTACCTAAGTTGCCCCTCGACATCAGCCACTCGGCGCCTAGTAATTAATCTTGGGAGCCGGGCAGGGGTGTTGCCGCGAGGCTATGTACTGGTAGAGAAGTTGATATATAGGTATAAGAGAATGCCAAGTCTTTAGCGTAGGTAGTTCTGGGAGATCGGTACCTGCAGTGGACAATCTTCTTGGCGAGTCTCAGTCACAATGTTTGGAACACTGCGAACAATTTCCTGCCTTCTGGCCTCCTCGGCCATTGCTTCCGCCTTGTCTATCCCCAAGACCGACTACGTAGTCCATGAGTCCCGGAGGGCAACACACCATGGCGTCTGGAAGCGCAGCAACATCGCGGATCCCAACGCCATCATTCCCCTTCGAATAGGGCTTAGGCAGCCCGACATGGATAGAGGCTACGAGAGACTGATGGAGGTTTCACACCCTTCCTCGGACATGTATGGGAAGCACCTCTCTGCAGAGGAGGTGCATGACATGTTCGCCCCGGCTGCCGAGACGACGGCGGCGGTCAGGGATTGGCTTCTCGCCTCTGGCATCAAAGCGACCTCGATCTTAGAGTACGAGAACAAGGGCTGGATTGCCGTTGACCTGCCCGTTAGCGAAGCCGAGAGGCTCTTTAGGACCCAATACCATGAGTACGGACACGGCAGCACATACAGAATTGGATGCGACAAATATTCGGTCCCGGCCCATCTCTCTGAGCACATTGACTACATCACACCCGGCTTGACGCTGTCTGCGCCTTTGAAGAGGAGATATGTGACTAAGAGGTCGGCATCCCTCCAGCCGAAGCCACGAAGTACCCAGAGCCGGAGCAAGCGTGCCGTTCCAAAGTTGCCACCACCCAAGAATGCCACCTGCGCTGAGGCATTCACGGTCGAATGCTACCGAAAGCTCTACAAAATTCCCGCCAGCAACACGGCTCTGCCTGGTAACTCCGTCGGTCTCTTTGAAACCAGAGACACCTTCTCACAGGAGGACTTGGATGCATACTACGATTACTTCACCCCTGAGATTCCGAACGGGACGCACCCCAAGCCTGCCTTTATCAACGGCGCGACGGCACCGGTTAGCGCGAGCTCCAAGCTCAACACTGGCGAGTCTGACGTCGATATCGCCATCATCCAGCCTCTGGTTTGGCCGCAAACCGTCACTCTCTACCAAGTCGACGACAGCTACTACGCTACAAACGGCAGCTTCCCGGCTTTCAATTCCTTCCTCGACGCTCTGGATGGATCCTATTGCAACCGAACCGCCTTCGGGATCACTGGAGACGACCCCATTGCCGATCCCCACTATCCCGACAACCACCCGGGCGGGTACCAGGGCGAGAAGATGTGCGGCGTCTACAAGCCAGAGCGGGTCATCTCCATCTCGTACGGCGGCTTCGAGGTTGGCAACCCGAGCGTGCGCTATGCTCGGCGCCAGTGCTCCGAGTTCATGAAGCTCGCTCTCCAAGGCCACACATTCTTCGTCTCGTCGGGTGACTATGGCGTCGGCGGGATCGGCACGTTCCAAGACCCGTCGCAAGGGTGCCTGACAGCGGGACTAATCGAGACGGCAATCTCGGGCCAGTCGTCCAACGACAACACGACCGTCTTCTACTCGGGTTGGCCGACCGACTGCCCGTTTGTGACGTCAGTTGGCGCCACGATGCTCTACTCGGACCAAAAAGACACGGACCCAGAGAGTGTGATGGAGATCATTATCGACACCGAGGACGGCGCGAAGGCCTCATTCTCATCCACCGGCGGCTTCTCCAACTTCTTCCCGGCGCCCAAATGGCAAAAGAAGCACATCAACAAATACTTCGAAAAGTACGACCCGGGATATCCTTCCTACATCGCCAACGAGAACGCGACCAATATCGGCGAGGGCGGCGGCCTTTTTAACCGAGCCGGCCGCGGGTTTCCGGACGTGAGCGCCAACGGGTTCAACTTTGCGCTGTATGTCAACAGCACCATCCAGCGCCTTGAGGGGACGAGCCTGGCGGCGCCGTTGTGGGCGGCCATCACCACGCTTATCAACCAGGAGCGGCAGGCGATTGGGAAGGGCCCCGTGGGATTCATCAACCCCGTACTCTATGAGCATCCAGAAGTGCTCACCGATATTAAGAACGGCAGCAACCCGAACTGCGGCACGGATGGGTTCAAGGCCGTGAAGGGCTGGGACCCGGTGACGGGACTGGGTACGCCGCGATATGACAAGCTCTTGGAGTTATTCAAAAGCTTGCCTTGAGAGGCTCTGCTAGGATGGATGTCAATATATACCTGCATAGTGCATAGGAGTTCATTGAATTTATTTCGGCTATTTTTTTATTTTCAATTCCTACGACGATGTTGTTTTGTTCATTTCGTAGGTAAATTGTTCGCCCGTAGTGCGGTTACAACCGTCTCAGGCCCTCAGCCACTTCCTCGGCCAACGTTGCCTTCGGGAGTCCCAGCTGCTCGTTCAGAATCTCGCCTTCCTTCTCCAAATGGCCGCCATACCGGCCGGTCATGAAAGCGATGTTGATCAGCGCGTACTGCGCGACAACGTTGCCCGCCTTGTACTCAGCCTGCTTCTGTTCGGCCAGCTTGCGGCTGTCGGCCCGCGTCACCTCCAGCTTCTTGCCTGTCTGACTCTCGATCTCGGCGAGCAGCTGGTTCTGCGAGACAACGAAGTCCTGCAGCAGCACGTTGCGGTTCTTAGTCAGCTCCTGCGCGACCGTCAAAGAGCGAACGATGGCCAGGGCCGTGTTAGCCTCTGTTGTCGCGCTCACGAGCCCCTCACCGTCGTCGAGGATCTCGAAGCGCCCGCCGCGCACGTCGGCGCCCATGAAGTTGTGCGGCAGGGACCACGATACCCACATGCCGCAGCTAAAGCTCGTCCACTCGATCTTGCCCTCGGCAGCTCTCGAGCGAAGATAAGACTGCACTGCGCCCTTCTCAGCAAATACGTTGCTAAGGGCCTGAGCGTCTGGGTTGAGGTTGTCGAGGCCATATTCGGAAGGTGAGTACCGCTTCACGCCGGCAGCGATGGCCGCGTCGATGATGCGGAACTGATCAGCCACCGAAAAGGTTGTCATACAGTTGATGATGACATCCTGCCCTTGGAAGGCGGCGACGAGCTCCTCTGTAGGGTATGAATCGGACACGTTGACGACCCGGAGCGCGGGATCGAGCACGGTCTTAGACGAGGCGCGCGAGAGAATCGTCGTCTCTAGTCTGGGCTCGGCAAGTAGGGCTTTGAGAACTACACTGCCAATGGAGCCTCCAGCGCCGATGAGGAGAACTCTCTTGAAAGACGAGGTCGAAGCCATTGCTTTTCCAATTACTAGAGATCTGGAGAGGGCAGGTTTGGCGTGGAGTATGAGGGGTGTAATCTGATTGGTGGAAGTAAAGCAAGGGGGTTGCTTCTAAGGTGCTGGGTTAGCTAATAGGCTAGGAGTGTTGTCGATGCCGGGCAGTGTCAGCGATTGTATTGGAAGGTGCTGTCGATATTCTAATCCCGAGATCATCACCACTGGAAAGAAGACTCGAAGAATTTATATAACATTCTTTGTCTCTAGCTCCATGTTCTCAATGGAGAGTTGCCTCCAACTGCTCGTGGATTTCTAAGTGGAAAGACTCGTAGGCAGCTTCGTGACGCTAGCTTCGGCCTTAGGATGAGGGTTGAGTTCTAATTGGCCAATTAAGGTCTACAAGCACGTGCGCCTCTCGGCGATTACTGGGGACAATGGGCCAAAGCTGTTTGATCAGTAATATATTATTCCAGCTGCCTTAAGATTCTTCGGCAAACACACAACCAACGTGCTGCGCAAGCTAAGTCATCATATCTTTGTAAGCATAAAATCGTCGTGATTTCTCAACCCGGATTAGTCTTTGTATTCTCTATGGTGCCAAGGAATTATTGTCTGTGAGGGCTTAGTTGACGTTAAATCACTTGAACCCTCCAAAAACCTCGCAGCTCCCGCCAAGAACACGTGGGGCGTGAGCTGATGCACCCGCACGCCCACGCTTACGCATGCAAATCCTGGAGAGAAGTGACCGAGACAATCGAAGACTACGGCAAAACATGTTGCGCGGGCACCGACGATTTTTAACACGGTGACGATCGCTGGTTGATAACCACTATCCGACATGTTCGCTTGGCGGGGCTAATGCGCTCGGAGCAAGGCCGAATGCTGCTCTGGATATCGTCACAGCTGCAAAGGCGACTTACCCGCCGCCAACTTGCTCGTCGGCATACGAAAACTAGGCTAGTTGACATGGGCAAACGACTACACTAAGGGATGAACAATTTCTTGGAACCTTGAACCTGGACTCTCTCGTCCCAATCCTCTTGATGGATTCAGCCAAGGCACGGTTGCATCCGAGAGGGGTCAAGAGGTGCCGACGGCCCTTCCGCCTCGGTGTTCTGCACCCCCTGTCCCCGGTCCGATAGGCGATGCGCAGGCGCTCGGCTCCGGTGGAACTGCCGCCCCTGCAACCTGCCCATATTGAACGCACCATGATGGCGCTACTCTCATGAGCGAAATTGGTGTCCTCTTCAAACTCTTTTAAGCACTAAAAGCACGAGCCATCAGTACAGGAGAGTACCTCCAAGTATAAGCGACCGCCGAAAATGGCTTCCATATGGACCAGTAGACTCGACCGACGGGAATGTGCTAGAGTACCGGCGGGTAGCGCCAAGTAATAGAGCCAGTAAGGGTTATATAAGTCATTGCACAGTGTGCTTAAGATTTGAGCTATTCCGTACATTCTTCAGGATTCTGTGCCGCGACCACCTTCCTTAACCATTTTAGGCCTAGCTTGGTAGTCTTGTTACTGTGACTCTCGAACTGTCCAGAACTAGGTGGAATCAAACTCATGCTATAAATTGGCGCGTCCTCCCAGACCCATTATGTGACACGCTATGGGGGAAGAAATAAATAAGGATTGCAAGACGCTAACCATACCCAAACCATTAGATTGTTGAGCTTTGTTGAGCTTTGTATCAACTAAATAATGTAGGATTGTGTTGTAAGAACCCTAACAGTAAGACACGCCCTGAGCGACAGCCTATTGCTATATTGTCCCCGGATGTAGCTGAGACATTAGGTCTATACTCCGAAGGAAGCCATATTAGATTCAGTCCTCGTTGTGTAACCCAAGTCTTATCTCGGTTCAAACCACATCCTATAGGTTGAGGCCAGTGATAAAGATCGTTAGAACTGGTGATTATACGCATGGATACCACGGTAGACCTTAAATCAATAGTACCAACACTAGTATGTAGAAGGTGAGTGGCAAAAACATCAAACTCAAGGAAATCAACAAAGCCAGTTTTGAGCGTTGCCGTGCACTGGCCGATCGTGGGCTCCCAGATCTTAATGGTCTGATCATAAGACCCAGATGCGAGCCGGCCATCGCTTGACCACGCGATCGAATGGACCGAGCCGCTGTGGCCCTCGAGCGTTG
>MU270151.1:0-51502 GCA_021432635.1 Thozetella sp. PMI_491
GACGCTTCCGATGATGCG
Source organism: Thozetella sp. PMI_491 (assembly GCA_021432635.1). Lineage (NCBI taxonomy): Eukaryota > Fungi > Ascomycota > Sordariomycetes > Chaetosphaeriales > Chaetosphaeriaceae > Thozetella > Thozetella sp. PMI_491. The sequence goes on from MU270151.1 coordinate 19, forward strand.
TACACCCCCAGTCCCAATGAGGGAATCTCCTCGATGCCCCGGAAACGCGTGCGCTTAGGAAGTGTCGCGAACCATGAGGGGAACAGCGTCTCGCCGCCGCCGCGGCCACATCCTCCGCCGCCATCGCACGAGCCGACAAAAGTGCCAGGCGTGCGCCGAAAAAAACGCTCAACTACAGCGTGTACTCTGTGCCGTACACGCAAGGTAAAATGTGACAACGTGAGACCCTCATGCGGCTTCTGCATTGGGAAGAATGCTTTGTGTGTCTACCCGTCAGACAACGATGCTGGCGAAGGCAAGGATGAGTGCGAAGCAAATCCTCACACGTTGGCAGCCGGGGCGCGCGCCACTGACTTGTTTGATCCAGATACAGCCCAGAAACCCGAGAGATCATAAGCAGACTTGGGGAGCTAAAAGATCTGCTGCTCAGCTCCAGCCGACTAGACAGGGAAACCCTTCCACCCAATCACGGCCCGCTAAGCGCTGCGGAAAATGATTCTCAATGGCCAGCAGCAGCAATAACAAACAGTGAAGTTGTGGAGCAGGCCAAGCCGCATTTTTCAGATGCCTCTCATTTCAAGATGGCCTGCGAGTCAATTCTGCGATGGCCAGCGTTCAAGGGAGTTTTACGTGATGAGGAGATGTCCATACAGTCCTTTCTTCTTGAATCCGATGCCGACTTGGATCCTACGTTCGGCATGTTTGACCAAGATCCTCCTTTCCCTCCGCCGCCAGATGTAAGAACCCCAGCTCCTTCGCCGCCTGGGTCTCGGCATCATGGAGTTCGAGAAGAAGACTTTGTACCTCTCTGCGACAAGTTCCTTGCCACGGTAAATTCTAGGAACCCTGTCGTTGATGGTCCAGAGCTACATACATATGCTAGTCACTACAGCAAGTCTGGGCTGGGTTGGGACGGCCAATCTTGTCTTGTCGTAAGTTCCGCCACTACGGCTTGCCCTAGCTTTGGGAAGGAGGAATTCGCCAGCCATCTAACCCCACGGTCATCCTATGTAGCTTCTGGCATGCGCAATAGCATCCGCGAACGAAAGCTGGCATCCAGCTACGTTATCTAGTCACGATTTCACGGCGAACGACGAACAGGCCGTGAGAGGTTGCAATGTTGCAACTGCGGAGGCCTACTTTCTAGCGGCCAAGCAGCGAATCGGGCTTCTCAACTCCAGCCTGCTAGACATCCAGTGCCTCTTTCTCGCAAGTATATACGAGAGGTGTTTGATGAGGCCACTTCGCTCCTGGCATCTTCTACACCGGGCCTCTTCGTGCCTGCAAACCCTGATTCTGCGAAGGGTTAGATGGCATTCGCAACTTGGAAACCGCCGTGCCCAGCTTCTAGAGCAACGGTTATATTGGTCTTGTGTCAAAGCAGAATGGTATGGATCGAATTGCTCCCTCTTCTGTCCACTTCACTGGGCCATTTCAGACGCGGTTTACTGAGCTGAACAGCGAATTCACTTCACACATCCCTCTGCCTCTCAGCGGGATCATTAACCTTACGTACCCTGGCCTATTTCCGTCACCGCCTTTAAGCCTGCAGGTCGCCAGGCAAGAAGGGGGGACGGAAGGATCGCACAACACGTCTAGGCCGGAAACACGCGGTGTTCGCGATGACGAGTGCAGCTGGCTATTTTATCTAGCAGATCTCTCTGTACGGCGGAGGATGGTAGATGCTGCAGATGTACTCTATAGGGATGGCGAGGCAAGGTGGCTCCATGATCTGACATCACTCCTCAAGGAGCATGCAGAAAGCCAAGAGCAGATCCGAGTCTGGTACACCTCCCCACTCCCTTTCTCCTCGGAGCACGCGCACTGTTGGAGACTTGTTCTAACTTGTCGGGCGGCGGGGCCCGTCTCTTCCAAAGGTATTCGTGTCTGCCAGACCCCATAAAATTCGACTTTGCCCAGTTCCCGACCGAAGAGCTCGGCCAGGTTCTCAGGGGACGTTTCGAGCTCTGGAAAGAGCTCATATGCCGGCCGCTCCTGTACTATGTCCTACACGCCACTTCCGTCACCGACCACGCCGAATACGCACGCGCCATGTCGATCGCGCAAGAATCCATCTCCTTGTGTACAGACTATATCGAAAATATGTCTCGCCGGCTGTTTCAGCGGCACGGTGGCTCTTGGTTCATGGCTCGAACTACTTTTTCTTGCGCCATGATGATAATTGCAGTGGTTATCTCGGGTTCTAAATTAAATGCACCGAGTAATTGGATGGATCTAGTCCGATGTGCCTGCCGAGTGCTTGCATTTTGGGGAAGAGAAACGCCAGATATCAAGTGGATGCGTTCTGTATTATACAATGCCTTCTTCGGGACTTGTCGTCGCAAAGACATCTCGGTCGCAGAAGACTATCTAGTATAGACCAAGTCAATACTGATTTGTCCTCTCAAGTTCCCTAATAGAGAAAAAAAGCAGCTAGAAAGGGGCCGCGTCGTATTTGGGCGCCTTCTACCTCCGTGTTGAATATAACGAGAGGGTAACAAGATAATAATAAGCTAAACAGCTATGTATTGTCTGGCTCTCACCAGCTATGCTCCTACGCCCATGGGTAGCCAGTTAGCCGGGTTGCCGAGCATGTCTCCCGGGTGAGGGTGAAACATTCTCACGCTTCGACTCGCTATGCCGCTTGGCAAGAGTCGATATCATAGACATCGACGGCAAGGGTTAGGGCTAGGTATGGGGGGACCAGTCGACGCGCTAATTTGCTATGATCCAGACCCCTGACACAGGCCTAGCTTCGATAACTACCATTCGCGGGGGAGGCTACCACCCTAGCTCATAATAGCTCATATTAGCCCTGTGGCAACGGGGAGGAACGGAGCTGATGCCGTCGCGGCCCTCCTGAAGGCTCTTGGCCCTTTCCGCAGCCTTTCCTACCCAATGTTGCCGCTCCACAGCTTGATCGGTGCATCGCAGGCCGAGAGGAAGCTCTGCTAAGTAGCATGCCACCAATAGACCAACGTACCCCGCAATCGCCGGCTTGCCTAGCCCGCAGAGATATACAGCAGTCATTCTCCCACCTGCCGATCCCTCCCGCCTCTCTATCCTTCTCGCCCTGTTTCAGACCCCCCAACCCCTCCTCTGTTCTCACCAACTAACCAGCCCAAGACAATACCAGAGATCAAGATGGCTGAGCCACGAAGCAACAAGCGTCCTAACTTCCTCATCATCGTCGCCGATGATCTCGGCTACAGTGACATCGGGTGCTACGGCTCCGAGATCAACACACCGAACATTGACGGACTAGCCAGAGAAGGCATTCGGATGACCAGTTTCCACACCGCGGCTGCGTGTTCGCCCACGCGGTCGATGCTGTTCTCCGGCACTGACAACCACATCGCGGGCCTGGGGGAAATGGCGGAGTACATGTACCCTCATCAGGAGTACTTCAAAGATAAACCCGGATATGAGGGCCATTTGAATTGGCGAGTTGCTGCTCTGCCGGAGATTCTAGAAGATGCTGGTTATCACACATTGTTTTCTGGAAAGTGGTAAGTGGACAAAGACAACCCGAGTTCACTCATAAGCCTGACTACTCTAGTTCTGACGAGATAGGCACTTGGGACTTGCAAAAGAGCTGGCTCCCTGCTCGCGTGGGTTTAAAAAAAACTTCAGTTTCCTTCCCGGGGCGGGGAATCATTTCGCCTATGAACCTCAGCTCGACGATGAGGTGACTTTCCCCGGCTTGGCCAGCGATGGTCTTTGGATGGAGGGCAGCGAGTTTATCGATCATCGGACACAGCTGCCTGAGGATTTCTATTCTACCCGGTCGTTCACAGACAAGCTCCTAGCGCAGCTTGGGAGCCGTACAGAAGAGGAGAAGCATGACCCCTTCTTCGCCTGTTTGACATTTACCGCTCCTCATTGGCCCCTACAGGCGCCGCAAGAAGTCATCCGAAAATACGGTACGCATCTCCAACCCCTACGTCTTAGGAGCCAAATTCGTCTCTGATTGCATAGGCAGCCGGAAAATATGATGACGGACCCGATGCGCTCACTAGGGCTCGCCTCGCCCGATTAGCACAGCTGGGGCTGGTGGACAAAGATATAGAATTTGCTCCCCCGGTCGGAGCACCGGGCTACGAATGGGATCAGATGCCAGAGGAGGAACGCCAGCGCTCCGCAAGAGCCATGGAGGTGTTTGCAGCCATGGTGGAGATTATTGACGAGAATGTTGGCCGTGTTTTGGACTATCTCAGATCAACTGACGAGCTGGACAACACATTTGTCTTGTTCATGTCAGATAACGGAGCAGAAGGCGCAGCGCTGGAGGCCGTGCCGGTAAGCCTCCCATCCCCCTTCTCCTGCTTCTTCCCCTCCTTTCCAGCCATAGAGCCTCTGACATGTCCTTTCTCGACTAGGTAATGGGTGGGCCGAAGACGATGGCAGCTATTTTCGAGAAATATTACGACAATAGCCTGGAGAATATCGGCAACGCAGACTCTTTTGTCTGGTACGGTGAGTATCCTGCAATAAAAGCTAAATGTGACCCTGCCGGGCTTGTTGTTATCCTCAAACCGAGACCATACATGGCTAAACTCAAGGCTTAGGACCGCGTTGGGCTTGTGCCGCCACTGCCCCATCGCGAGGTATGAAGTCGTGGGTTGCGGAGGGTGGAATTCGATGCCCTTGTGTTATCCGCTATCCTGCCTTCGGCTCCGTTCCCAATGCAGTTACCAACTCTTTCACGACTGTGATGGACATTCTACCCACGGTACTTTCCCTTGCTGGTGTCCAGCATCCCGGTAGCCAGTTCCGCAATCGCACCGTCGTGGAGCCGAGGGGGAAATCGTGGCAGTCTCACCTAAGCTCATCGGATTGCAACCAGACTACCGTCCATGGGGAGGACGAGCATATCCACGGCTGGGAGTTCTTGGACCAGCGGGCGATCCGAGAGGGTAATTGGAAGGCCATGTGGGCCCATGAAGGACGAGGTAAGGGGAAATGGGAGCTTTACAATCTCGCGGAAGATCCTTCCGAGATGCATGACAAAGCCGCCGAGGAACCGGAAAGGCTTGAGCGCCTGGTATTCCACTGGGAGCAATATTACGCAGAAACTGGGATGATCCCTACTCCAATGTTTAAGTCCAAGACCGGACAATAGCGGATGGAAGAGGGCGTCTCCAAAGTTCCTACACTCTATATGTCTAGGAGCTCATTATTTATATGGTTATCGACAAAAGTCGCGGGGGCCAAGTCGATACAAGATGTAACTATAATTCCACAGAGCGGATGCTACTAAAGAGAGCAGTGGGCCGATAGGTATATTAATGAGTTGCCTCTTGCTCACGAGATTTCCAGGCCATGGAAATTTTGGCCACGCGTTGGTTCTGCTACAGCGCCCTGACGCCAGATGAATACAAACTAAACAACGAGCAACACACGCGCAAGCACTCCGTTCCTTATTCTTAAGCTATCGATCGCAGCCGCCTTTACGTTTCTGACTCTTGTCTTATATGTCGTCGTCCTCACCACTATTCCTATAGAAAGCCCCGTAATTTGGCTTTGGAGGCCATGGTGGCTTATTGTACGGGCAACGAAACGTATATACGCCAGACCCGACCTCTCTCGTGGTCCCATCTGGAAGCTTGACCTGGGCAGAAGTATTTGGCGGTACAGTTACGTCGAGCGCGAATTCCAGTTCCTCCTGCCATTTAATGCTCCATCCGGCGCGGACGATTCCATACGGACCATGAAAGCTCGTTTTGGCGTTCGTGAGTGTCCCGCCCGGCGTAGGTGCAACGACTACTTTCCGCCAGCCGGGCTCGGCGGCTTGTATACCGCCAATAGTCTTATGCATCCAATCTGCCACAGAACCCAGGGCGTAGTGGTTGAAAGAAGTCATTCTTCCTGGATTGATGGTGCCGTCCGGGAGCATGCTATCCCACCGCTCCCACATGGTGGTGGCGCCCATGGTGACGGGGTACAGCCAGGAAGGGTTCTTTCGGTGCTGCAGCATTCGGTAGAAGATCTGCGAGCGGCCGACAGCAGTCAGGGCGTGGCTGATCAGCGGTGTGCCTGCAAAGCCCGTCGCGATCTTGAAACGTGCTTTGCTGCATATGATCTCTTCGAGATGTTTGCCGGCTAGCTGTGTCTGGGAGGCCGACGCGAACAGGGAGAAATGAATAGCAAGCGCAAATGCCGTCTGGGTGTAGCAGCTAACTCGGCCCCGAGATGTGACATACTCGGCTCGAAATTCTTCTCTCAAGGCTGCGGCGTCTTTCTCATACCGCGTGGCATCTTCGGTTTTGCCGAGAGCCAGGCTCGTCTTTGCCGCGATATCGGTCATGCCGATCAGAAAAGCATTAGCCACGAACTCTCCATCAGTGGCAGAGTTCCCTGGGTCGTCGGGTGGAGCGCTCGGGTCGAGCCAGTCAGCCAGCTGCGGGTGATCAGAGGTGTCCCAGAGCCCGTTTTCTCGCCGGGGAATGCCACTGTCTAGCCATGTCTGCATGCTCCAGTACTGCTGAAGAAGAACCATGCCATCCCCCGTGGTCCAGAAAATGTCCCAGGGCAAAGACACGGCCACATCCCCCCATATTGCTTGGGCCTTTCTTGCCTTCTCCCGGAACATTGGGCTTGGGCTCTTGCTGAGAACGTCGGGTACCACAAGCGGAGGGACCGTACCTCCATTTTCGTGCTGCTCATATGCCAAATCAAGGAGCCAGTCTTTCAAAAGCCCCGCGCTGTCATAAAGATAGCATGCGGTGGGTCCAAACGCTTGAATGTCTCCAGTCCAGCCCAGCCTTTCGCCACGCTGTGGACAGTCGGTGGGGATGCTGAGGAAGTTTCCTCTCATCGACCAGACAATGTTCTGGTGGAGTTGATTCAACATTGGATCCGAACACTCAAAATGGCCGGTTCTCCTCAAGTCAGTGTGTGTCACGACGGCAATGAGGTCATCCAAGCCGGGCACACCGTCGTTTTCCGGCCAACCCGATATCTCGACATAGCGGAACCCATGAAAGGTGAACTTGGGCTCCCATGTCTCGCCTTCTGGTTCCCCGCTTAGAGTCAGAACGTCTCTGGCGGCGGCACCTAGAAGGGGGCGAGTGCCGCTTTCCCCGTGCTCGAGGACTTCAACGTGCTGAAAAGCGATGCGATGGCCCCTTGGTCCGCGGACGGTGACGCGAATATGTCCCACCAAGTTCTGACCGAAGTCCATGATTGTCTTCCCCTTGGGGCTTTTACAGACCGAGATTGGCTTCAGCTCCTCAACGCGCCTCACAGGTGGTGCAGAAGAAGGCACCAAGGTTATAGCAATCGTCGAGATAGAAGATGCTGCAACCTGTATCCAGTGTTCATCGTGGAAAGCGGCTTCGGCCCACCCAGATGGCTCTTCTCTGGCATCGAAGACTTCGCCATCGTATATTTCCGACGTTATAATGCCGCCCGTGTTGGCTTTCCATTTGGCATCGGTAGGAATCACCTCTGTCGAACCGTCCCCGTGAACTACGACGATCTGAGCAATGAAGCCCAGGTGCTTGCCCCAGATATTGCGGCTTCCACCGGGGATGCCGAGGCGGCCAGCCCACCAGCCTTCCGCAACCGTGGCGCCGATGCAGTTTGGACCAATTTGTAAAAGACTGGTTATGTCGAAAGTCTGATATGCTAGACGATGATTGTAAGAAGACCAGCCGGGATCCAAAATGTGATCTCCGACCCTCCTCCCGTTAATATTTGCCTCGTATACGCCGTGAGCGGTTGCATACAGACGTGCTGATCTGATTGCCTGGCCGATTACGAAGTCCCTTCGGAAGAGTATCGGACGTTTGGGCGCATCGATGGTCGTGTATTGAGGCGCCTCGATAAGTAAACATCTCCAGTCCTTCGCACATAACAGGCCTGTCTCCACGGAATACAGCTCAGACCACGGCGTGGGGCGCTCCCCTTCCCCAAAAGCTCTGACACGCACCTGGGCTCTTTCGCCCGATAGCAAGGGCCTCGCTGGCCAGGCCACAAATAAGGAGTCGGGGCTTTCAGCCACGTGTTGCTCTGCATGTTCGCCTTCAAAGGTTATCTCGAGTTCATATCGGCGCTGAATCCAGTCCTTTTCATATCCAGAGAATGTCCAGGAGATCCTTGGCCTGTCCGAGGCGATGCCGAGGGCCTCACCGTGGTGGTGCTCGAACGCCACCTCGGAGATTGCGACTGCCATTGCTCGCCGAAACGTTAAGAGTAACGACAAACTAATATTGGTCCTGGAAGGAGCGGGGATGAGGGGATGGGAGAGAAATCACTGAGTGCAGAAGAAAGTTGAGTGCCGTATGGAGCGTGAGTAGTGCCAGCATGGAGCGCTCAAGTCCGGGTTCAGCGTACGTCTGCTGGTGAAGCTATGCCCTGCGCCGGTAATTATGCTATTGTTCTGGCTTGCAGGGTTTGTAACCGATCCGTCGGGTTGGTTTCGGTATCCATTCCATGAGCTGTTAGGCAATCTCGGCAACCAGTGGAACGGCCTTTCGGGGGATCTTGGGACGAGAAGATGCCGGCAAGGGCAGAGAGGATGTCTGAAAAAAACAGGCCATGTTAATGCCTAGAGAACAAAAAGAGTCTAGTTTAGTGGATGAGCCAAGTATAGGAGGCGTAACAAGAGGACTGTGCTAGCGGACAGGGTGAGTCGCTAATGGGATCCAATTATCTAGAGGGCTTCCTGAGGTGGAATGGCAGTTGGGGCAACGGGGAGAACGGAGATACTTCCCGTCGACAAAAACCCCTAGGCCCCTTACTACCTAGCGCACGGCCTTGGCAGGAAATCAGTATCCATTGGCTATGGCGCCATACTGTATTTTACTCGGGAGTTGGAAACAAAAGCATCATCTAGCCAATAATAGCACGTCTTAGACAAGGGAACCAAAATAACCCCTTGCCAAGACCCTGGCCACGACGTAACTTTTCCGACCCTGACTCGCCCAGTTCTCTTTGAGCCTTTTAGACCATCACAGGGGCTAAATCGCTCCCAAGCCACATTTCAGGGAATCCTAGTACTTTAGGGTGGCACTCAGCTGAATGCTTGGAGTTTTTCAGCAACAATCAGCTATTCCAAGCCACCCATCTGAGCCATCTCTCGGTCGAATGCACGCCGATATACTGTGGCTTCCCCGCCGTCCCCCACGATACAACCAAGCTTCACTACCGACCCCAGACTTCAATAAACATTGCAACCGGGATGTAACATTACAGCCCGGACGTATATATATGTGGGTGTGTGCGTGCGTGCGTGTCTGGATACACTCTTGCCGTTCAGTGTGTGTTTCGACACCATCGATAGCAGTCCTGCAAGCCATTGCCCGCAATCCTTCGAAATCATGTCGGCCAACGCACCAAAGCTGGCTCTTGGCCAGACTTTTAACTGGAAACTGACAACTGCCGTCTGCCTTATTGCGTTCTCGCAGTTCAATTTTGGATTCGACCAGCAGGGGTTTGCCGCCACACAGGCTATGGATGACTTTGACCGAAGATTCGGCACTTACAGTGAGCAACAAAAGATGTGGATTCTTGAGCCCGTCTGGCTTTCACTCTTCAATTCGCTACCTTACATTGGATTTGTAACTGGTATTCTACGCCCTGACTTCCATCCCGCTCTTTGGCCTCCCTCGGATACTGATGATCGAGTAGGGTTGATATTGGGAAGCTCTGTGAGCAAGCACTTTGGCCGGCGTATGTGCATGTTCTCCATGAGCTGCTGGGCCATTGTCTGCGCCGTTATTGTCGTTACATCCCAGAGCCGAAGCCAAATCATGGCTGGCCGTGTCCTCAACTGTATGCCCATCCGCTTGCCTGCTGGAGTCTCCATTAGCAATTCGCTGAAGCTCATGGGACATAAAACAGATATATATATTGGCATGGAACTTTCTGTAGTGCCAATCTATCAATCGGAGCTGGTTCCTGCCCACGCACGAGGATTTGTTGTGGCAACCTATCAGACCAGCCTTGTAGTGAGTAAATCCATAATATTGAGAGCCGAACGATATGGTTGCTGACATCTAAACCTAAGTTCGGCTCCTTGCTAATGAATTTAATCTGTCTGGGGACGAGCACCTTGCCTGGAAAGGAGTCCTGGCAGATACCCTTGGGACTCTTTTTCGTTATACCAACCATAGTAGCCGCATTGATATGGTTTCTTCCAGAGGTACGCGGCAGCTAGTACTGTCGCGATTGGTGAATGAATAGCTGCATGCTAACAGTCTGAATGACACTAGTCCCCGCGGTGGCTTGCTACCAAAGGCCTCCACGAGGAGGGGCTTGCAGCTCTCGTCGAGGTTCGAAAAGGAAAATTTACCCAGGAACAAATTGAGACCGAGTACGGAATCATCAGGCTATCTACGGCCCAGAACGTCGAGAAGGGGACTTTCTTCGAACAATTCAATCAAATTAACCGCAAGAGAACCTTCATCGTCCTCATGGTCAACTTCTTCCTCCAGGCAAGCGGCCAGCTTTTCACGACTATCTATGGTGCTATCTACGTCAAATCTCTCGGAACTGTTAACCCTTTCCACATAACGGTATCAACGTCTCTCATCAATCTCACCTTTGGAGTGCTAGCTATGTTCATGATTGAAAAGATAGGACGGCGGTAAATGAGTCCTTCACATGCAACATTAGCGAGATGAACTTCACTAACTTGGAGATATAGCCGTCTTCTAATGCTGGGTGGCACTATTCAGTGCAGTGCTTTGTTCATCATGGGCGGGCTTGGTACCATCAGCCCTTCTACCACCGGCGTAAAGGCTGCCATTGTAGCCATGATGCTTGTGTATGCCGCCGGCTTTGCCAGTGGTTGGGCACCCATCGTCCACGCGCTCAGCGCCGAGCTACCCAGCCAACCGCTGCGAGACATGAGCTACCGTACAGGCTCCGCAGTTAACGTGATCATGCAGTAAGAACCTCCATTCAATAGCGGATAAATTGCTACAATGCAGGACAGAGGCTAATTCGATGCAACTTTGTAGGTTTTTGGTGTCTTTTACTCTTCCTTATCTCCTGTTTGCGCCGTATGCAGCGCTCAGCTCCAAGGTAGGATTTGTCTTTGGTGCCTTTGCCGCTATGTCTGTCGTCTTTAGTTACTTTTGCGTCCCTGAAGTTCGAGGAAAGTCCCTAGAGGAGATTGACAGGCTATTCCTTGCTGGTGTCCCAATGCGACAGTTTAGGCATACAAACTTGACCTTAGAGGCGGAGTTGGCTGGAGATTCTAGCAAAGGAGTGGGAAACCACGTGGAGGATGCCTGATTATAAAGACTCGTATTATGAAAGGATTGTCAATGTTTGTTAGGTGACGAACTTCTCTTCCATTTGTCCTCGGAATGTCGTGACCCCAGCTGGTAAACTTCATTAAAGTTCAGCTTTCAACTTCGGTCTCTAGGAAACTTCTATTTGAGGTCTTAATTACATCCCGTTTCCTGGGAGAATAAAGCGTACCAAAGTGGGCTTGGGAATTTGCACAGCAGTGAAGATATTTCTAGCTCAGATCCCGAAGCATTAGGTATCGAACAGCCTCGGACCAACTCATTTACAATCTTGATGGCACAGATGGCGTCTCATGGTGGTGAGCATCGCGAATCCGGGACTCGATCGCGTCCAAGTCCGGGCCCTTGTATTTTTTCTTCCCCACGATGAACCACAATCATTGTTGTTGGATTAAGGAAGCTTCTAGGATTAGTATGTAGTAACTGAGACTCCCGCAGGTACGTCGCTATAGTTTAGAACTCCCGTTCTCTTGAAATCTGTCACAAGGATTAGCCTATGTGCCTGAATTTCACAGTGCGGGACACTATTGATACCTGACTTACGTCTGCTATACGTCCCTTGTAGATCGCTGTAGTCTTCCTACACACTACACCTGATATGCCGCGCTTTGGGCGGGGTCGTGACATGGGCACAAAACATCGGTTGATATCGAGCGTAGGCATCGTGAGCTTGATTCCTGCCTTCGCCGGCTTGGACTTTCCTAGCGGACCGGTGTCTCTCATTCACTCCAATATTGCCTTTTACTCAGTGCCTCATCGTCTATGCTGTACAGCTACGACAAGTACCAAGCGACAAGTTCAGGTTGGCGAGTCCGCGAGGTCCTGCCCCAACTGATTAACTTTCTTTGCGGATAGCCAGGCGGATTGCTGGCTCAACGTGTCTTCAGGCACAAAAGAAGAAAGACTTCGTTCCAGATCATCTTCTGTGGGACAGTGCTCCTCTATGTTGGCTTGTGGCTCCGCTGGATGCTGTCTTGAATAGGTTAATATCCTAGAGGCCGGCCTTGTCACGGACGCGCTACTCTACTATGCCGGTGATGGCCGGCGAAGGCTGCCAGCTGGATATGGGCGCTAAAGAACGTGAATTCTGCTATGGAGAGGAAAGAAAGAGCAAAAGCCTTGAAAGCTCTAGAGAAAGAACTAAAATACAATCGAAGTGGCGCTGCCCACTTCATGATAGCTGCCGAACCACCCACACACACATCTGGTATGGAGGGTTGGCTGGCGCTGATCAGAGAGTAAGGGCTTTGGTGCGCGTGCCACTGCAAGAGGAAGCTCCTCGCCGGAGCCGTATAGGTCTGGCGAACGGCTCCCTGATGCATGGGGAGTTTGGCATGTGCTTGCGCTGCTCAGAACGAAAGGAGGGAGTTGAAGGGGTTTTCCATTCTACCTAGCCTCTAAACGGTAGCTAGATGTTATGAGTTGTATGGATATGGATGCCCCTTCCCTTACTGCCTGCTTCCGGATGCCCTACTGCCTGAGCTTCTTATACCTACCCTCTGATCAGGGCCTTGTCCCCCCTATTGGGCCCTGGATGGAGCTGGTTTGAGGGATGTGTCAACGTGTGTGTATGATCCTCAAACCAAGATCCCCAGTCCCCGCTTCAGTATATAACCAAAAGGGATTTCTGTCCAACTTGGGACACAGGTATTTGGGCCCAGTGTGTATTGGGCAGGGTGGGCCAGACTCAAGAGGAAAACTTTCAAGCTTATCAGCACGTCGGCGCCCTCCCGGAGACAGCGCCTATCAGCCCCGCGATTTGACCCAAAGTTTTGTACTCCTCGAAAAAAGGCGCCGCGGCTCCCGCCACAGTGAAAACACCGTTTATGAGCTTCATCAAGTCCCCTCCCTCGCTACACTGCGGCGTGTGGTCGACGTGAAACTTGACTGTCGAGAGGGGAAGCCACACGCCATCGTTGTCGTCTCTGGAGGCGAGTGTTGACACCTCCCGTGTCAGATAGCCCTCTTTGGGATATTTAATCCTGGTGCAAGGCGAGCACAGCGGCCCTTGCAATACGATGTCGTTAATGCAATCGTCTTCTGTCTGACTTTGAGTCTTGGCCACCTGCTCCGCGATTCTGGCGCGGAACAGGTCCGAGACCTGCTGCGCGAGCTTGTCGTCAGTGAACTTGTCCATGACGTCGTTGCTGGTGGTGAACTCGAAGAATATCTGCGAGTCCCCGCCAACATCGTACCCCACCGAGCCGCCTTGGTTCTTCTCGATTGTCTCTTTGACGTTGGCGAAGGCATCGACAGGGTTGGGGAGGCTTGGGTAGTCAGAAGGCTGGGGAAGAGGGTTACGGTCTCCGCATTTCTCGACCGTGATGCTGTTATCATAGATGTGGACCCGTGTCCGAACGACGGCTCTCTCCTTGCGATAACAGACATATCGCGCTCTGCATTCGCCGTAGTCTATTATATGATCGGATATCTCGAAGTTCTCGCCGTAACACTCCATATCGCTGGAGTCGAGCCACGCCACGGCGTCGATGCTCCTCCATCCGGGGAGAGCGTGAAACTGAGAGCCATCGACACTTCCTTGGAGGGTCAAGTATGGCTTCAACCCCCAGACAGAGAAATTGTGTCCTGTTGCAGAGAACTTGGTTCCCAGAGGGTACTCCGCCGTTCCATCAGTCCAGTCGATGTGGTAGGTGAAGCCGTCGTGCTGCTGGTGGTCCTCGGCAATGACGTAGTCGAACGGGGTGGTGCCACCCACGGAGCGAAATTTGACATCATCAGCCACGTAGAGCCAGTAATCCCTTGTGCCGTCAAGCGACCCGCCGGACCCGCGAAGGTCGCATTCGACGAGGTAGACGGCTTCATCTATGCGCTGGTCGTCGCGAGGTAGGAGGCCTGATGATGGAAGAGATTGCGCAAAGTTGATCAAAGCAAGGCTAGTCAAAGCCAGGAAGTCGAGATGTAGTGAATATCGCATTTTCGCTGGGTGATATAGTACTGGATCTTGAAGTTCACATCGAAGAGTTTGGAAATTGGAATATCGTCTTCACGTTCACACCCAAGCCAGAGCTTTAAATATGCATCTGATATTGAATATTCACAACAGTCAAATAATGAATTATAATCGAACAATTAATTATGTCAGGCCACCAAAACTCGGCCTCATTCAACATCAGATCGGTACGAGACACTGCAAGGTTAGACAAGGCTCGGCCCCTCCGAATCGACAGTATGGGGCTCTATTAGGAGAGTCAAGTAACACGTAGTACAGACCACGAATGAGACAAGTGAACGGTCAAAAAGTCACGGTTGGATCCAGATCTGGCGTGCTCGGTAGTGTCGACCTAACAGGGGTGAATGCCCGGAGAAGGCGGCGACTTCATTTCACACCTTGCCGTCACTGCCTCCGATTATCCGCTTCTAGTCATCATGGCTAAGCGGCCTTCTGGGTGGCTGCGGTGGGACGTGCGTGCAGCACCTCTACTGCTGAATTATGGTACGGATCACGACGTGATACGTAACAACTCGGTGTAGCCTGGGCGGAATTGCCGAGCTGTCATCAGCACGGAGAAGGCTATTAGGGCCATCCGAGGTCAGCATGTCACCTTCGATGGAAACTGTTGGACCGAGTATGACAGATTGAGGCCGTAAGTCAGAGCACCCCTCAGCCGTCCTCCCCTACCAACCGCTCAACACTTTGGCCCCTCGCTTACACCTTGTCACGGCTCAGGACATTGGCAGGGCAGAGTAGAGCTGCATCAACTGAGCACTACCGACGAAGATTCTATGCCTGTGGGAACTAGAAAAGGGAAGCTAAGGGTAACGGGCTATGGCCCGATTGATGAACCGCGGATGCCTCGGCCGTACGCCCGGAGCAGGCCGGCTGCGGCCCGGTTCCCGCCCCGGGTTCGAGCTCCGGGTTCCGGGCCCACCATGTTCTTGGGACAACGGCACGAACCAAGTAAAAGCTCTGATCAAACGGGCACTGCGCCTGACGTCTGTTCTTATTTTCTTTCTCCTCATCTTTAATGTACTCGTAGAGCAGGTACAGCGCATTGCAATACACGTCCTGAACCCTTACGATGGGAGCCACGCTGGTACCGGGTGTTCGGCGGCGGCAGCACCAAGCATTGTAACGCCAGGCGATTCCTGTGTGCAGCATGAGGCTGTCCTTCGGACGAGGGGCTTCTGGCGTGCGCCTGCTGCGGCCCCACCCCCACCCGAAGTCGACGCTCGCCGAGGCCAAGCGGCTGTGGGATCTGCTTTAGTGATTGTTTCGCAAGCATCACTACCTCAACTGGTGAAGAAACAGTTCTCGCAAACCTCGTTTTTGCGAACAATTTACTGCGGATTTTCGCGTGCAGCCGACCAGATTTTGCTAAGAATGTGCTATATGCCCATAATTACCGAAGAGTTGACGGTTTTTGTTTGGCGCCCCACGGATGCCGAACACAGCCTCGGCCGCCCTAATCGACATTCGTGCAGCACCCTGTGCCACCTGGTGCTCCCTGTGCTGGCCCGGGAAGCACTACACTATATTTGAGGGTGACATTCTACGGCTCATTCCCCACAAGCGGACCGTGGCACATAAACAGGGCAAAGTTGCGCAGGCCGCAATGACGCTTCGTCTTCTTTACGACCGGAATTTGATCCTTTGACGATACTGGAAATCTGTTGGACATATCACGAAAGATACCTGCTCTTCAGCATACAGAAAGCACTTGATTAAGTGCCTTCTATTCCTCCACCATCTCCTGAGCTCCCCGAGTCGTGTGCCCTATTGTTTGTTACACAGCTGCTCCACAGCGCAGATACCATATTGACCCTAATCGCGTGCTTGCCAGCAACTGCTCTTTTGCTGATCAATCTCTGTAATCCAAAGTACATCCCAGCTTACATCCAACAGGTGTGTTCCCCCTGTGGTGTGTTCCCCCTGGGTGTGTCTGTTAGCGCTGACGGGACCTTCTTCACAGGCAGGACATTCCTCCCAGGTGCGATTCTCTCGGGATACACGGGAGCTCTACCTCAGGCTCTGAGGAGTTACAATGCGTAAAGTGTGGAAAGATGAGATGCTCGCTGGCAGAGAGGTTCTGCCGTATCCTTCCGCCGTTTCCGACGCTAGGCCTCTTCCTGGACTGAGACTGATGCATGCTTGTAACACCGTGACACTTATCTGTTACCATATCATACCTCTGGAATAACTAATTTAATACCGGGATTATAACTGACTACTGCGACTGGCAGATTCCTCATAGCCGCCGCTTCCATTACCTCAAGGTCTGGTTTGCTTTACGCTTATACGGCTTGTCTGGGATATAAGCCTATATACGCAGGCATATACGACTTTGGAAGGGCTTCCACTCCCTGGTGGTCTTTCGGCCAGACTTATTTAACGTGGTGGCCGGTCCTACTTTCGCGCTTATGATTTTAACAATCGTACCACCGCGGTAAGAACGAAATGAGTCTATGAGAAATTCGTCGCTCTAGGGGCCCTCTGTGGTGGATGATGCTAATGCCTTGACAAAAGAGGTGTATGAGCTAGTTAATAAGAACGGCGAATTTTTTCTTACGAGCACGATAGTTGCTGGGATTTATACGATTCGTGTAGCAGTGGGGGCCCAAATGTAAGCGAGAAGAACTTGCGGCGGGCATTCGAAATACTGGTAGAAGCCACGGAGGAGATACTGGGCGGGGCTTCAGACGAAGAACTTGGGCAGTAAGGAACAGGTGCCATTGAACCTTGCTCATGTAATCATAAAGGGGAGTGAAAGGACTCAGATATATCGGTGGCCGCGAAGAAACTGGATAAGAAGTAATTTGAATATGAACTAGAATAAGAAGGAAGAAGAGTCTGAACACGCCTAAGCAAGCCTGATTCGTGTATTTAGTAATTAGGATTGAAGAGTGTTGGTAGCTTCTGGCCCCGAGATCTTTACTTCCCGATGGAAAATTACGAAACGATATTAATTCTGGCTAGCTTGATGAAGTCAAAGTCGTTCACGCTGCCTAGAATCGGCCACCTATAGAATCTATGCCCCACGCCCAGCTTCTGCTTCTCGGCTCTGGGGGTTTTTTTTCTTTCTCTTTCGCCCTAACCTCACGCCTGACGGTATAAGTTATACAGCTGAAGCGAGGCATCACTGTGGAACTGAAAGCTACTCTTTTTCTTCATCTTGAAGATCGTCCTACGGAATGTACCCCGCGGGGTGGTGATCGCGTGGGGAGCGGCTGCGGCACCCTTACCGTAATCAATGGACGACACCGGGGTGCGGTTTCCACAGCTTTCCGCCCTCCTAAATAAGACAGTATATTATAATAGAGACTGCGAAGTCGGGCTCGAGACCTTCGGAAGCCATTACATCACTAGCTAAACAAGCCCCATTCCACTGCTCGGTTCCGATTAGAGACAACCACCCCCAAGGGCTACAGGCTGCGCTTTGTACAGTGGTTTCTAATGGCATTTATTTAGTCCATTCCAATGATAACCGAATTCAAAGGCCATTTGAAACTACGTTGCCCAGGCGCAATAGCTTCAGCATTTTCTTGCTAGCCTACACCACAGGATCACTTGACTCCTGGCAAGGGGCCAACCTAGACTATCTCTCGTTTCAGTCTGAGGACCAGAGGCTTTAAGTACAAGTCCATATTTTTATTTTCTGTATTGGGCGGGTACAACCATGCAGCCTCTGAATCACAGCAACCCATTCGGCAGAGGCGGGGAACCTGTATTGTTTGGCTGCATTTGTACGCTCGATTTCAGCCCGCACTCCGCGCCTCCTTACGAGTGTTTTGAGCGGGACCAAGGTCACCAAACGGAATGGAAACTTTGTACCCGGCCTACATTGTTCAGCAGAACTCCACTGCATCTCCTTGTTTCTCGGCGCCTATGCCCCAGTCCCCCTTCGTAATCACGTGTAGGTGCTGCCTGCCGCTGTTCGCTAGTGGTGCCGACTGGGGCTGGTTAACCCCGCACATCAACAGATTTTGGGGGGCGAAGTAAAAACTAGAAACTTGCGAGCCTCCGCCCGCCGATCTCTGGTAAACAATGTACCGCTCCTTGCTCTTTTTCATTTTATCTACTTCTAGCTGTCTCCTGTGCCCTGTGATGGCACAATTGACGATAGAAAAAGGATGCCAACTTCTCAGCGAGAGCATGAGGCTGCTTGGGGCGGCCAAGTGTATCTGGGCAGGAGACTACGAAGCTACAGGCCAGAATGATCCTGAACTGGCACACCAGGTCCAGAGTTTGCAGTACTCTCTTGACATATTCACTGAAGAAGGAGACGCTTTTAGCAGAGGTTTTATACCCGAAGCACTCCATCTCCACATCATGTTCCTGATTACCAATCTGGATCCAATCTTGAAACAAACTTATTCAGTTCTAGATGCTGTGCCCGGTCGGAGGTCCGATCCCAACGCTCTGATCAACACCAAGCAGTTTCTACAGCTTATGTATGAATCAATATTCAGAGAGGGAGGGGAGACTGAAGTGTAAGTAGTTCGTCTTACTAAGCCTTCGTCCATACAGGTCAAGTTTGCTGACGCTCCAAGATCCTTGCCTCTGCCAAGCGATACCGACCTAGTCAGCCAGCAGAGCCGACTGATTGCAGACCAGATATACGAGATCCAAGAGCGTTTATTAGCGCGGGACGGCTCTCAGGATGTCCTTGTCCGGGAAAACATCAACCAACATATCGGGTATGCTACCGCCCTCGGTCGAGACCTCGTTGCGCATTATCGAAGGCTGAAGGAAGCACCGGGCGACTTTGGTATCATGCACCAGCCCAATTTGGCCTTATGACAGACGTCCTCTATGAAACTGAATAATTTCAAGACACCGGGCCTGGACTCCCTCCCCGTCAACGTCTTCCAAAGGCTGGGATACTAGGCGAGGTCTTGGCGTCGCTGTAGGATAACAGGAAGCAGGAGGCTTCATCAGCCCACAATCTCTACAAGAAAGATGTAATTCCCTGCAGTTAGCTAAGAAGCTGAGAACCTCGTCACCCCACCCAAAACTCCAAGCATGATATGATTCTCTCACCTCTCTCAAGAACAGTCGATCCGGTGTTGTGATATCATTGAGAGAGCATGATAAAGGTCGCATCGAAACACCAATTGGCCACCATGGCGCAGGATACTGCTAAGCATAACATTAATTCTGATGCTGTAATAGGTTAGATTTGGAAAACACGGGATCAATCACACCAGTGGCTTTGCTGTGTGACGTTGTGTACCACACCCCATTCATTGCTTATGCAGAAAGTCCCGATCGTGATGAATATGGCACTATCCTCTTGAACATTTGGATTGGGAAGAAGGGATAAATAAAGCATCACTTTCTCGCAACAAGACTACTCCTCTTACTCCAATTTCCAAACCTTTTACTTGACTACCCTGGATCACTTACCCGCGCTTCTTCCATATTCGAGACTCGCGTCAATCTCGCTCAAAATGCCCATCCCAGTGAAATGGGGTGTGCCGTGATTTACTTCAGTTAAGACAATGTTATTTTACGACTATCCCACGGAATATGCTGTAATACTATAGCCTTCGGGGTGTAAATGAATAAATGCGCCCTCCCTTGTGGTATAAATTTCGCCATAGCGCCGTGACGTACTATATACATTACCCACCATTCTTGCCTTTATCCCCTCCCTAGCCGATGAGGCAGTTGAACAACCTGATCAAATGAGCAAATATTCCTTTTAACACGGCCAAATCCGACCTAAAGCCTGAGAGAATCGGTCTCCTCGGCACTTTGCCCCCCTGCCAGCCATGCTTGGAGATCCAGCATTCGTCGCATGACGGGCATCGTGCTGACCCAGCTGGCCTGGGCCATCTGCAGCGTCACAATCATAAACATGCTGCGGCTGTGGAAAGATCGGTCTATCCCCCGCGTCGCCGGGACTACCGCAGCGAGGGCCCAGTGCAGGACACCAAGGATGCCCTTCCATGTCTTCAGCTGAACTCTCTGTATGTGGCGCAGGAGCTCAAAGACATCCTGTTCGGCGCACACCTCGCTGAAAGGTTTGCGCGAGCGAATAGCGCGGCAGTATATGACGGCTGCCGCTTTGACGGCCTCGTGGATCGAGCTTTTGCTCGATCGCTCGTCGGATAGTGGCTGTGAGGATAAAACGCGATTCCTGACCCATCCCGAAAGGTATCGGACCTTGCCCATCTCTAGAGGCGAGGGATCTGGCGGTAGCGCGAGTACGGCCTTTAACAAGAAATTTATATCGTCCAAGATTGATGCCGTTACTTCTTCGAGCCCAAGCGATCTCGAAAAGCTTTTGAAGCTCGCCGGCTGTGGCATGAGAGGTGTGTTGCAAGACAGCGGGGAAGGCTGAGATGCGGCCAGATCGCCTAGAACATCCGCCGGTATGTCCGCGCTGAGAAGGTCCGGCATCTCCAAGGTCAGGGCTGCGATAAGATCGGCGCTAGATGCAAATAAGTCCCTGAGATATTGTCCCAAAGCTACGGCCGGGTGGAAGGCAAACTCACATAATCACCACCTTAGATAGCAGGCCATTCATACCAAGGTAAGATATGCCGCCACGTAGGCGAAGCATCTCGCGCACTCCCTTCAGATGCATCCGGATGTGTTCGGTATTGTCGTGGCATAGATCGGTGCTGACCAACAGTATCACGGCCGAGATGACCTCATCGCTGGGAGAGGACGCCTGAGATGCCACTTCTTTGCTCAAAGTCTGAACCGCTAAGGAGTTGGTGTAGAGCAAGACGCGTTGGTCGACCTGCCTTGACCTATGCAGCAGACAAGCGCCGGTATAGGTGGCGATTGGGGCCAGTAGCGGGCTCTGGGAGGCGAACGGGATAAACTGATCTTCATACTGTTTCGAGACATTTATGGTCAAAGAGGATATTTGCTCCAAGTGCTCCTCGGCATCTAGCAGTGCGCTGTTAGTAATATGCTATAGGAACGAAGGAGAGGATGGGGTTGCAGACAGAATCTTCGAAATAGGTCCAGGTTCAGCGACAACCCCTCGAACACGACGGTAGGAAGCGCCGGGGCGATCCCCCTTGGGTCGGCAGGCTGGAGTCTCCTGGGCTTGTCCGGGCTAGCGAGCCGTGTGTTAGCTTGGGGACAGTCAACGTCTTTCCCGCAGCAGGCTGCATCCGAGTGTCTGGAGGAGGCCAGCAGCTTTGGGCCGGGCGTTCATTGGCTCGCTTGCATATGGGCGTTGAATGCCTATACTTCATACGGAGGACTTGGCGGCCTTGGCGATCCAGGAATAATGGACTTACGTACACACAGTCTCTGTAGCTACAAACGGGCGCGGGATATCGCCGAGAGCAATGGTTGCAGGGTTGTTTTAAATCGCACTATCCCACGAAGATACGGTTAAGTATGCGGGAAAGCGAGACATCTCACAGGGGCCCCGGGGGGGTGGTTCGTACCTTTTGCTTCCTCCGTCTGCACTCGCTACAAGAGAGTCTAATCTGCCCACGCCGAAGCGTCGCCTTCCCAGCTTGGTCCGGCATTACCTCTTCCGACGGTCGCATGCGCGAAAGCAGAAAGGGAAAGGAAAGTCTAGGATAAAAGACGTTAGGCCCCGCCGTTGGGTCACCTCTTTGTGCGACATTCGCGATTGAGTTGCTGTGTTTCAGAGCGGAAGTTGACGGAATAGGGGCAAAAGCGCGTAAGCTGAGGATTTCAGCTATCGGGGAGCCCCACTCTCCCGGAAACTGACCAATGGGGTTACCATCCTTGAGAGGAAATGGGCGTGGCTGAAGCTCGGGCCGATGTGGGGGAGGGCTGTTCCTGCTGACCAAAAGAAGCGGAACGGTCTTGCTGAGCAAGCTTAGTAGACCTAAGTCCCCGTCCTTTCGGCTTTTAGATGCAGAGGGAAAGTGTTGGTCCTTCCTATAGCACCTTCCCGGTCCACCCCTGCCAATCCCATCCTCTGATATAGGGTCCAGCCAATCAGCGAGGCGAAAGAAAAGCGAATAGTTTGAACAAAATTGGTATGCTTTGGCTTTGCTGCGCTCGAGTGGTCACGGATTTTTGCAGAGTTTGGCGGGGGATGGTGTTCATGGACTAAAAGCGGCCATACGGTCCAGCCTGTTGCTTTGTATATCTCCAATCGTAGCCACACGATGGAAGGCCAACGTTTCCTGGCCTACAGAGGTACCCTACCAAGGTACAACGACTTCACTCCGGTTACCTCTCGGCGTGTATAAACATGCTGATTTCTGCGGGAGCTCCATCTATTCGATTATCACTTCACCCACCAGCTCCTCTACCGCCCTAACACGCAAGTCTTCTCTACTCGAAATCCCTAGTTGCTGTCCTCCACCACCGAAGCCAGCATGTTTCCTCGCGGCCATTCGACACTATCCTCCCTGGCGATTCTGCTTACCCTATCTTCGACCGTCCTATCGTGGGCTCTTCCCGGCCATGACCACCCCGAGACCATCGACTACCGGGCACTAGCAGCGAACAACAATGCTGCATGCTCCCTTCGGCGCCGCGCAAGCCCCGTTGGCCGCATCGCCCTCCACAACGTTCGCGTTTTCAACGGCTCCGTCCTAGTGCCAGCCTCCACCGTCATCATCGACCGTGGAGTTATCGGCGATCGCTGCACTGGCTGCGCGGCTTATGGCTGCCCAGAGTGCGCGCCGGTTGTCGACTTTGACGGGAAAGGCATGACCCTGCTACCCGGACTCATCGACGCGCACGCCCACCCCTCTAACGTTACCACCCTCGATATCTTGACTAGTCAGGGCATCACCACCATCATCCAGGCGAACTGTCCCGACAAGGCCCGTATGCGCCTCCCTTCACAGCCACACTGGGCTAACATCAGTCATCTCGGCCTCCCTGCAGGCCGTGAGCGCCAACGGCCTACACGCCAAGCTGATAGGCGCGGGGAACTCAGGCTGGTTGATCAACAGCACCGCCATGGTGCCGTCATTTATCATCGGCCAAGTGTCACTGGGCGCCGAGCTCATCAAGATGATTAGT
Organism: Thozetella sp. PMI_491; assembly: GCA_021432635.1. Lineage (NCBI taxonomy): Eukaryota > Fungi > Ascomycota > Sordariomycetes > Chaetosphaeriales > Chaetosphaeriaceae > Thozetella > Thozetella sp. PMI_491. The sequence continues at coordinate 23,221 of MU270151.1, forward strand.
GAGCAGCCAGGTCTCACACAGGAGCAGCAGAATGCCATCGTGGCAAGGGCGCACGCCGCAGGAAAGCAGGTGATTCTGCACACGCAGCTGTACGGAGACTGGGTCATGGGCCTGGCGGCCGGCGTCGACCAGATTCACCACTCGCCCATCGACAAGCCTATTGACGACGCCATCATCAAGAAATTCAAGGCCCAGAGGACTTTGGCGTGCCCCACTCTCGTCATGATGCGGTCCATCATCGACCAGCTCGCCCCTGCGAACTACTCCTTCTCGCCCGCCATGGAGTCCGTGAAAAAGTCATGTTTGGGTCTAGCCCGCACGATGAGCTCGAGAACCTGGTCGCCGCCTGCTTGACCCCCGCCGAGGCGCTGAATGCTGCAACCCGGAACACGGCGCAGCATTTTAATCTGACCGATCGAGGTATTATCCGCGACTGGATGCGAGCAGACCTGCTGCTGGTCAACGGCGATCCTACCGCCAACATCTCGACCACCAGGAATATTGTTGGGGTCTGGATCGATGGGGTTCGGTATCGCCACTGAGCCCCGTAAAGCTTTGAGCTAGGAGGCGGGTGGACTTCATTATTACAGTTGCATTTACATGGAATTCTAGAGGAGGTCATCATTAAGATTCAGATTGGAAGCACTTATGATAGCTATAGTAATCAGAAGCTGAGATGGAGCTAAGTGGAATTAGATCACAATTTGTGTTATTGTCGCGTACCAACTCTCTTTAATGTCCTAAGAATTGGCTGAAAAAAGAGTCCAGATCCTGTAGCTCTCTCTGGACAACTTGAGCGCGATGTTTAGACCTTGGAGTAAACTTGGCCGCGAATGGCTTTGGGCAAATGAGGAAACCCCCTTCGTACGCTGTTTCGACGCTCACGTCTACCGTGTTGGCGCTGGTTTCGTCAGGCACGCCAATGTCAAACGCCCAGACGAGCTTGGCGGCAAAAATTCGCATAGAGTTCTCCGCGACTGTCTGCCCCGTGCAGATCCGTCTGCCGGCACCGAAAGTATAAGTTTTCTTGCGCCGCTCGCCCAGACCTACAGCGTTTGCCCCTTTGGTGCCATAAGGGCAATCAATCCAACGGTCCGGGTTGAACAGCTCCGGCTCGTCGTACTCAGTCAGGTCATGATTGATTGCGAAAGCATTGGCAAAGAACATGGTGCCGGCTGGGAACTCGTAATCCTTGTAGCGGTCGTTCTGTGTTAGCATGTGCGGCGCTCCGCCTGCCGCTACAGGGCGCCAGCGCAGAACCTAACCGTCAAGTTTAGAATGGACTTGTTTCCAGTTCTTCCAGAGCTACTCACCTCGTTTGCGCATGCCATACAATACTTTAATTCTGGCATATCGTCGGAGTTTGGGGACCTGTCGCTTCCGCAGTGACGATCAACCTCCTCTTGGGCTCTCTTAAGCGCGTCGGGGTTGGACAGGAAACCGAGGGTTAGAGAGAGTAGAGTAGATGAAGATGTGTCTGAGCCCGCTTCCAACAGGTTCCCCGCAATATACGCGATTCGTTCATCAGACAGGCGGCTCCTCTCTTGGTTGCCAAGCAATTGCTCCAAAAAACAGCCTGTCGGCGTTCCAGCTTGCATATGCGACCTGGTTTCGCCCACAAGCCTCAAGTATAGCTTCAACTGATCCTGGCGGATTTCCCTGGCTTCTCGCTTCCAAGGAGCCAGAATTTCCGGCATCCACTTCAGAAATGGGAATGCATCGACTGGAGGCGTATTTCCCGGCGTGATCATCCGGCTGAAGCGCTCTTGGACATCGCAGAACTCGTGGATGGTCTTTGAATGAACATGCGCTTCCCGGCGACCATAGAGTGATGTCAGCATCGCGGCGGTCGAATAGCGTCTAATATGCTCTCTGTAGTTGGCTGGATCGCCGATCAAATCGCAAACTGTCTGTGCTGCTTCGGCGTTCTGTATGGTTGCTATCCATCTCGCTGCCTTCGGTGTGAGTGCGCCCCGAGCGGCTTTTCTCGAGGTGTGCCACATAGCCCCCGAAGAGAGGAGCAAATGCAGGCCGTTGGGGCACATTATCTCTTGAGCGATGTAATTATCTGGTCGGGCAGAGTAGATGTTTCCACGCTTCTCAAACAGACTATTTGCTATATTAGAACTAGTTAGGATTCTAAAGAGTGTATATCTGGATGAGACATACGCCTCCACGTCGACACGGTCATTCAGGATGACTACATTCGTGGGCCCAAACTTGAGGCCAAGAATAGCGCCATACTGTGACCTCCATTTATGGAATCTAAGTGCGAGGTAAGCGGCGCCATGATACCCAAGAGGGATATAAGCAGCTCACTGGAGAAAGGAGCTTTCCAATGGTATCTGATGCAAATTTCCCAACAGAGGGACAGTCGGAGGGCCAGATGGGAACCGCCGTGGGCGATAGCTTAGAAAGGCATAGGGAAGAAAGAGAAGGAAGATGGCGATGAATACAGAGAGAACGAGATATCCCAGCAGGCGCAGAAGCTCCAAGACCGAAATAATAGCCATGGTGAAGATAGGTAAATATCAAATCGGCTGCGGCCCGCTCTTGGGACATTGGGTTTCACGAGGCAAGGCTGTGGAATGCAGCCCATGATGTCGGACACGAGGAGGGGTTCCATCACGTGCCGCATCGCGGCCGGTCTGGCGCCACACTAGAGGCCACGAGTAATCGGATAGGTCTCATAGGGGTAGAGCTGCTGTGTGTCAGCAATTTGAGTTCTTTGGGCTACAACTGACACAAGGCACATGAGTCCAGGTCGTCCAAGAATTAACAAGGCAAAATGTTATCCATTTGCATTCAATGCGTCCCAGGGCACTACTGTCGGTATCTAGCTAGCAGTGCTCGTGTACCGATTCAGGGTTCGTCGCGTTTCTTCTTCACCGACGCGAGAGCGAACAATCTCTTGGTCTAAAACCGGCCGCCCTTGGCAGCGAAATAAGACCCGTACGCCTGGGTATGCGCGGGGCTATACCGAACCATCTTCTTCCCATTCACTAGCTCTGGCTCGTTATGTGGCTGGACGACATCGTTGTATCGGCGCGATGCTTTCGACTCAAAGACCGATGCGGCTTTCTTTAGCCACGAGGTGGATTTGGTCCCTTTCGATATCGAGTCTCGCTTCTGATCTGACATAATCGGTTGCTTGGCACAACCGCGTACAAGACGTACGAGATGGTCTGATCTTTGGTGGTGGGTTTGCAGGAGCTAGTAGTGCTGACGAGGCTCTGGAAGTAGGGCGTCAACAGATGGCGAACAGCTCCACCATCTTTCGCTTTTGTCGGGGCGTTTTGACTGTTAAAAAGGGTGGATAGTGAAGGCGGGAGGTGTACAGAGCAGAGCGCCGCAGTTTGCTATAGAGGACATTCCAAGTCGTGTCACTTCAAGCATTCTGCCTAGGTGAGAGCCTATGTTGCTCCGCCACTTTCCGAAAAGCGATCAAATAGGAGCCACCAGAAGCCAGTACGGGCGAGCCACTTAGAAATGAAGCGTTCGTCCCAGCCCTAAATAAGCACTTGGCCGCTTTCGAAATATGGTGCGGCCCCCACATCAAACGACAACTCGTCAGCCCTATCCCAAATGGCATGACCGATGATGCAGCGAGAGCAACCCGTTAACTTTTCTCCCTGCCTCGGGCTCTTGGTGGCTGCTTCGGCCGCTCGATGTCCCCGAGCCTTACAGTGAGGAGAAGGGTCGTACCCTAGGTACGAATACAAGGTGCGACACCACAAGTCAATCGTATTGCACTGTTATAGAAAGTCTATTAAAGTCTATGTATGGTCTAGAGAAAGAGTGGCGTTAAGGATAAAGGAAAAATGCACGGGCTCTCTGATGGTTCCTACAAGCCCCCTGATATCTAGATACTCCAATGCACCCGCCACGAACGCCTCCCCCCTGTCCGTCCGCCAGTCGCCGCTGGAACGTGATTTGCCGTATCGATAGAGGCAAGATACACAGCCATCTTAAGTTTAATATGCCTTTTCGTAGTGATGAATCAAGCCATCATCATAGGTGCCTGACCCGGCTCGTGTGTCGGAAGCTTCTTCATCGGGATGGTAAAGCTGGACAAGAAGGCAAAACCAGAGAAGGCGACGGCAACAGCGAACGCAGCCTTGAGGCCAACCATGTAAGCCTTGAGGACACCGGGGAGTACATCCGCCGGGAACACATTCTGTAACTCCGACGCTCCGGTAATGAGCACAAGAGCTGGAGGCACTCCGGGTGCCGAGTCCGGCAGGGCACCAAGGAGTTGGTTCACGAAGGCAGACTGTCCAGCGGCAGTGCTGAAAGCGCCACCAATCGTCTGGAAGACTGTATTCCGTGCTAGTTAGTCATTTAGTTTCTATAGGGAGAGATTTAGGCACGTACACATGATGTTGGCCGTAACAGCGGCAAGGTCCTCCGGAGCGGCGCTGGCTTGGGCAACCGTTACGCCGTGCATGATGGCGAGGGCCATGGAGGAGCCCGTCAGCAACTGGAAGCCAACCCACTTTCCAGTCGAGGTGTCGAGGTCAAAGGTGTAGATCAAGCCAATGGCGACGGTGGCAATCATGGAGCCGAACAACATAACTTGCTGTGCGCGACCCGTCTTCATCACGATCGCTCCGCCAACCACGGCCAGCACCGAGGCCGAGAGCACGAGCGGCAGGTTGTTAACGCCAGACTTGATGGGACTCGCGCCCAGAATGCTCTGGAAGTAGATGGGAAGGTAGAACAAGAGGACAATGTAGCTTCCCATGAAGAAGAACTGATAGAGCGACGCGCTCCACAGCGAACGCTCCTTGTACAGCCGCGGCACCATGGTGGCGTACTCGCCCAGGTACAGCTCCCACGCCACCAGGACAAGCGCCAGGACTCCGAAGCCGACCAGGAGGCCGATCACAATGCTGCTGTCCCACGGGTGGGTGCTTCCCGCATACTGCAGGGCGAGGATGAAGCTCGTGATGCTGCCCATGGTCAGGACGAAGCCGACCGGATCCATGTGCTTCATCGTCTCCAGCCACGAGACCTGCGGAGGCGCTGCAGCTGCTGGGAGGTGGAAGAAGAAGAACAGCACGATGACCGCAACGCCACCGATGGGGAGGTTGATGTAGAAGCACCAGCGCCAGCTAACGCGGTCGGTAAATGCACCACCCAGCAGAGGACCGAGGACGGCAGCGATGCAGTAGGTCATGCCGACGATGCCCATCATCATCGGCCGCTTCGCCGGCGGCACGGTGAGGGAGATGATGCTCGTGCCGCCCACAGACAGACCGGCGCCGCCAAGGCCGGCGATGGCGCGGCCGACAACCAGCGTCTTGGAGTTGGGTGCGACGCCGCAGATCAGGCTACCAACCTCGAAGATGAGCATTGAGATTAGGAAGGTCCACTTGAGGTTGAAGAAGGTGTAGACCTTGCCGGCGGTGGTCTGCGAGGCGCCAAACGTCATGAAGTAGGCAGCAGCGTACCAAGATACATCGCTCAGGCCGTGGAACTCGTCCGTGATCTTGGGGATGGCAGTGCCGACAATGGTCTAGACGCCACGAGAGTTAGACGCCTTCTTGGGACAGGCTACTCCACCCCGCATGGTTAGAATACGCACCTGGTCTAGCGCAATCAGGAAGACGGCGATAAGGCATGCGCTGGAAAGCAGCACCAAGGTCAGGCCGTGCGGATACTGGTCTTCGGTCGTCTCCTGCGCAGCCGGCTTTTCCAGCTGGGTGCCGTCGCTGTCGCCATTATTCACTTCGGTCAGGTCGGTCGGGCTCGGCGTCGAAGGCTTCGACTCCTCGGTATCTGTAACCCCGGGCTTCTCCTCCCTGGTCTCTGGCGTCGGAGCTCTCGACTCCTCGGTCTCTGGGACACCCATGACAGTCTCGTTTTGCTCGGCACAGCAGGTTGCACTGCACTGATAAGGACGGTGTAATGGGCGGGTGTTATACGCGGATGAGGCGACGGACAGGCCTTGCTGAGAACACTAGAGAAGCAAGCACCTGAGAACCCCTCGATCCGAGGACAGACGCGAATAATAAAAGAAAAAAAAAGACAGAATGCGAGCAGGGGTCGGGCCGGGGAGGGTGTGGGGGGCTACGGAGTCGCGGTCTGAATCCCGTCACATCGGAGATGGCACCACTCCGGATAGCGCTGATGCTCAGCTAGGACATGTATGGGCCTGATTACTGTACGCAGTCAGGTCCCCCATCTCGCCGGGTCCGCGGGCTGAAGAACCTAAAGTTCCCGGGTCGACGGAGTAGGCAGTCCTACCAAGCGGCTGGCCCTGCACAGTATGCACCCGGGTGTGAGCATGTATGTACGTTCGTACACATGCGCATCGGACCCTCGGTGCGAACCGAAAGGTCGGGCTCTGGTGCATGCAGGGGGGGTCCTCTACATGGAAATGGGCATTTTTTCGCGAGAACTAAAAGTTCCTGGTCTGTGCACACACTACCTAGCGGAGCAGAGACTTGCAGCTTATCAATGTAATCGGAACTAAAGTAGGAGACGGCCGGCCCTGGCTGGACTTTTCGCTAGCCGTCCCCATAGATGAGCGTCATTCTGCCGGGACGTGGTGCAGAGGGGTGATGTTCGGGCTGCTCCCCAGCGCCGGATGCGCCTTGTCGGCTCAAATATTCGGCCAACGGACTGGGAATCCGCTCGTCGGATGTGGGCCTTCCTATCGGGCCTGGCCTCGCTACGATTGGTCGTGTCGTATAAGCCCCCTCGTCGCGGCCGCTTCCTATCGGCCACCAAAGGAAATCAGTTGTCCCGCACGCCGGGCACGCCAAGACTAAGAGGCGCAAAGAACAAGGCCACGTGCATATGCCCGGTATGCCCGGTATGCCCGATATACGTGTTGCACCGCCGTCCGCGGACCTCCATGGATTGTGCGGAGGGACGGAGGCGGAAAAATATTTGAAACTGGAAAGCAGATTGTTTGCTATTATTATCATTGGCGGCCGGATTCCGATCTGCTCGGGGTTGCACCCAGATACTGTGTTACATCCATCACGCCCAGCGGTGCCTTCACATCGTATTCCCTTCGTGGTATGCGACATTTCTTACAGTAGCATGACAGCCTAGTGGCAGGGTGCTCTCTTACATGCAGCAGAGTCTGACCTTGAGCCTCACTCCCGTGGTCACCTGCAGTGCTAGAATGCTTCGAGTGTCTGCCTACGAATCGGCGTCGTTGCGACTGTTGCTTTTTAGGTCGTAACGGCTTGGCTGTCAGAGATTGTGACGTGACGAGCGACCGAAATTTTTGTCTAGGGCCCCTCTCCTGCCAAGTGCTACGAGCTACGAGCTACGAGCACACGGGCTCAATTGGCTCGCTCGGTTGGCTGACCAAAGATTATAGCAAGCGGGCACAGACGAAACGAGGCAATTTGCGGGGCCCTGAGCCCACTGCGAGGCAGTTTTGACAAGGCCCTACGCTCCTTTGACAGAATGCTACAAAAAGCCAAATGGGGATGCTGTTTCGTGAGGTACGCAGGGGTCCTTGTGGATCGTCAGTTTGGCTCCACGGGCTAGGCCCACCGTTATTACATGCTAGGTCCGGGGCGTGGATCCAACACAAACAATCCAGCGTGGACTCCGGACAACAGCCGTTGTATTCCGTAGCATGGCCAACAACAAATTGCCAGAGGGCCAACCAAACCGTTCTCGTAGAGGCCAAAAACCGTGTGAGCCCTACGGATATTCAGGACAGGCCAGGGGGTTCTGTGCGGTATAAATGCCCATCAGACTGTTGCTGGCCTCACTAAGCCAGGCCAGCTCTGTTGTGGTGTTACAGATGTATGGAAGGCCGGTTGCCTTGATTTGGCGAGCATACGGTTTGGTCCAATTCGGCCAACATAGAGCCAGCTTGCAGCGCTCCGAATCGGGTATATTTGCGGTGCTACTTAGATGGCTAACCTGTATAATGGACGAATGGCCCGGGTACGCGCAATTCTAACACCCAGTCCCGAACCGGCCTTTCCTTGCCTGGTTAGATACGGACCCTCGGACTGAACATATTCTCCGCTTATTCACCTGGGAGTGGCTCGTCCGTCTTGAGCCTGGCTCACCCGTGCATGGAGAGGGCCGGGGGGCTTTCCGCCGACCTTGTGTTCTTCTTCCACTCCTTCTCGGACTCTGCGGAAACTACCCTATTCCGGTACTGTTAATCCCCTCTTACGGGGAGCTCTGATGCCCAGTCGCTACAGCGCTTCTCCTCAGCCGCGGGTGCATGTCAAAAAGAACCCGACGAGCCTATCAAGGAACCTGGTTGCCGGACACCCTTAACTCCACATTCCGTAATACAGAGGTTGATATCCTCTGCTGACCTCTATATGAGCCGCATGTGCCCCTGGTGAATATATGATGCGTGTGATAACCTGTTGATGGGGATTGTCATTTGCGATTTATCCAGCGGGATTAATCGACCAGTCCGCACCTCGACTTTGGGTAATTATTTGGAACGATATAGATCGGCCCCCATTTTTATTGGCCGTGTAAATGAACCATCTCCTCTTGCATCTCTTATTTAGCTGCCGTGAACCGAGTTGACTGTCAAAACCCAGCACAATGGATGAAGCCGGCGAACCGGACGTGGGGTATATATACCTCGTAGGTCCCTTGGCATTCAATTTCGCCGGAAATATTGAGCTGGTACTCATGTCCCAATCTCCGTTCGGATCGGACTGAGTTGCTGCTGCAAGATGTGGACGCTTTGGAGCGCTCTCTTGCTGCCCTCTCTGCTTGCCGGAGTCGGAGCCGTAGAGGTAGAAGGCCCTGCGAGCGGCTACACACCAAAGTTCAAAGTGTAAGCTCTCTCTCTACCATAACTTCCTCCACGAGCAGCCTAACAAAAACCATTTCCAGGGTTCGCAATGGAAACTACCCACTTGATGTCGTCGACAAGCTAGCCGAGGCCACCCTGCCGAAGGTCGACGCGTGGATGGCCAAGAAGATCGCCGCGGGCAAGAACAACAACTGCACGCTGGAGACTGCGGCAGTAAGGAGAGAATGGTAATTCCGCCTGCCTTCGGACTGGGAATATCCTGACTAAGCGACTTGAATCCGCAGGAGCGATCTCACCGTTGAGCAGCGGGTGGAATACACCACTGCCGTGAAGTGTCTGATGAACCTGCCCGCGAAGGCAGACAAAACCAGGTTCCCGGGAGCTATGAGCCGCTTCGATGACTTCGTTGCATACCACATGACTCATGCCATGCAACTTCATGATAATTATCATCTATTTGGGGCGCACAAATACTTCCTATGGCTGTATGAGCAGGCGCTTCGAAACGAGTGTAACTATACGGGATATCAGCCTGTATGTCGAACCCTCCTGACTAATCAAAACAGACCGGTATTAACTCTAAAACAGTATGAAAACTACGATCGGTATGCTCAGGATCCAATCCACTCGCCGTTGTGGAATGGCAATGCGTCCAGCCTCGGGGGTAATGGTGAGCCAGACCCCAAGTACAAGGGCGTCCCACAAGCCGGCCGCAACCCAAACATCATTAAGACGGGTGGTGGCGGGGGCTGCGTCACCTCGGGCCCGTTTTCAGAGTCAGTTCCCTCTTTCGCCAAAGCTGCGCGCAGTTAACTAATACGGCTACAGCATGGTTGTCAGCCTAGGCCCTACCTCCATGTCGACGGTCAGCGGCTTGAACATCACCAAGAACCCAAGGACCGACGGCACTGGCGCCAACCCGCGCTGCCTGCGCCGCGACATTAACCGCAACGCCGCAATGGGCGCCACGGCCGACCGCGCCTTCAGCCTAATCAACAACAACAAGAACATCGATGGCTTCTACAACCAGCTACTAGGGTCGCCACCGCCCAAGAACGACTCGTACCCGTGGGGCGTGAGTGCTGCATCTTCCCTCGGCCATGTGGATGCATTTGGGTGGGTGACCGCTAACCGAATGACTTCAGATTCACACTGCCGGCCACTATATCCACGCTGTCGATCCGGGCGGTGACCCCAACACGTCCCCCGGCGATCCCGGCTTCTACTTTCACCACGGCGCCCTGGACCGGTTGTGGTGGGTCTGGCAGATGCAGGACCCCGACGCTCGCCTCAATGCGATCCCTGGTGTCTCGGAGATGAACATGCCAGGAATGAACCATAAGCGGGTGACAGACCCTTCGACAATTATTGTTGATATGGAATGGCTTGGTCCTCCCATAAAGCTGATGGAGACTCACGACCCTCTCGGCGGGAACGGCGGCGCTTTCTGTTATGTATATGTTTAGTATCTATTCTACCTCGCGCGCCGCTTGTTGTCAAAGCTAGAAGAAATTTCCAGGACTCTTCGTCAAATAAAGCACTTGCTTCTGTTGGCCTCAGTTTCGAGCTCTAATATTGCACTTAGTATGACTGTAGTGGGCAATATATAGCAGCTAAGGCATGTGCCGTCAAGGATGTCTGCATCTTTACCCTGGCGGTTAGAGACTAAGAGAAACGAATATCACTATCTGCTTCCGTAGGTACCAGCTTTAGACAATTTCCACCTCCTGCTCCGGCAGGTCTTGAAACATGCCCAAAGCCGCTTCTTCAGTCTTTACCAGAAGACTCCATTTGCCGCACCGAACATAGCGTCCATCGTCCCGCCGCGCCAGAGCTATCCCGCCAGGCGCATACCCAAAAGAACCCGATGGGGGTATACGGACTAGAAAGCACAGAACCTCGTCTCTAATATCCTCGGCAGTGTCAAACAAGACTCTCCACTCGTGTCTGTACTCGGATGGTGAGCAATCAGCCGAATCTGCCAAACAAGCACCTCCTTCTGGATCAACCAGGCTCTTGAGCTGAATCAGCTGTTTGATGCCGGCAGGTGGTAGTACCGTGCGATCGAGCTTCCCAAGAACCAATTTACCCCTGAGCGCGATAATTCCAGCGACGCTTTCTCCTGTGTTGCCCGCGACATGACGCGTCATTTCGACTCTTAGGAGCTCGCAATGAAGCCCATCAATAGTAGGCACTGTGTCGGAGAAGTTCACGCGTCCATCTATGGAAGCCCAGCTCCAAGATGGCGCCCGGCAAGCCGCAGGCCGAATGCCGGTTCCAGCGGTATTCCACAACAGTCCGCACGGGAGCATTGCTTTCCACATCCCGGCATAGTATCCCGTTTCATCGAAACCCCTCTGGTGCAACAGAGTCTTCATTTCTTCCGCTTGGCCTGCCAGTGCGAGGAGTTTGTCGTTCAGTGTCGACTCCGTGCATCCCGAATACATGTTCAAGATGGCAAACCAGTCCGAGAAGATCTGATGGACGGGATCATCCCGCTCCCTGCAGTTATAAGCATTCAGGAGCGCCTTCCACGGCTTGCTGCTTTTCGGCTGCTTCTCGCCGATCTCCGTCTCCTCCAGTTCGAAGATGCCTGCTCTTATCCCCATGGGTTCGAACACGCCGCACGGGTGGATCTCAGCGCAGGTCGCGCCGTAGCACTCCCAGAACACCATCTTGCTCCCAAAGTGTGCTACACGGGGCGCAAGGAGGCGCTCCTGAACGGCACGGGCGCTCTTGACGAGTGGTTCGTTCGAAAACGCCCCTCCCCACGTGCGAACCTCTAGCGATGAGAGATAGGGAGCCGTGGTGCCGGCAGCATCGACAGGGAAGTCAAATACGGTAGGTGCTACAAGGCTTGGGTCTCGCGAGGAGAAGAGCCCCGAGGACGAAGATGAGGCGCCTGTAGCGGCGATGCTTAGAAAGCTGTTGCGGAAGACCTCACGTGTCCTGATGGCCTCGGCGCGCTGGTCTGAGGGGTCGTCCTGGAGAATGCAGAGACGATCGATCCAGAGGTGATTGAGGCCCAGCCGAGCGACTACAGTGAAAGCATCGGAGAAGGTTAAGGGGAGGATGGACACTGGCTGACTGCTAGAGAGTCGCGCCAAGGTAGACGTGGCGAGCCGTAGCCCATCGTTCTCTGGGCTGCAGAAATGACTGAGGGTGACGTAGCGGGTTCCAGGCTCAACCTCGGTGTTAGAAACCATGCGGAAGGTAGGCTCTGCCCCGTTCGTAGTATCCAGGCGGAGAAGGCGGGTAGGGATGAAGGTTGCGGAAGCCCTTTCGTTGCAGCGATCGTGAGTCTGAAGGCACGTATTCAGCCAGCTGTGGACAATTGCCCAGGTGGCATCATCTCCAGTCGATGGGCTGATGTGGAGGTTCAAGTTCTTATTCTCACCTAATGGTCTTAGCTTAAGAGTCGAAATCGAAGTTGTAGAAATGCCAATTCAATAAAACCACAACTTACCAAAATGAGGGCTTAACGCGAACCCCCCTTGGCTGTCGTTCACGTAAAGATACATGAAGGGGCATTCCTGAAAGCCGATAGAGAACAGAGAGTAGTAGCCTAGTGCAGTGATCTTGGGGTCGGGCTCCTCGTCGTCGGATAAAGGCCTAAAAGCACCGCACATGACGCAGCCGTCACGGAGGGACTGCTCGAAGGACTCCTTTGTGGTGTGGTGTCCGAACATGTAGTGCTCCGGGCGACGGAACTCAGGGTCATAGGGTTCAACGCTTGTGTAGGTATTTACAGTGACAAATACACTCTCCGGCATCTTCTCCAACTCGAAGTCGTCGCGAAGGCACACCCGCTTCGTCTTGGAGGGGTCCCAGATGCCCTGGAGACCCTCGCGGCAGACTTTGCAAAGCATGGCAAGAGTGTTCTGAGTTGCAGAAGATAGCTTAAAGGGGTAGAAGTGTCGGTGTCGTCTGGCCCAAGCGGTATGGGGACTGGGATTGGTCTGAATGGCAGGGGATGGTGAAAGAAAGGTGAAAAATCAACCTCCCTCTCTGGGTTTGCCGCCTCTATTTATACATGTTGAGCTGAACGAAGCTTCCGCTGTGCTTTGACGTCGGAGGCCTAGAAACGAGTTGCTCAAGGCTGCTCGGTGGGGAAATGTGCGGTGCTCAACGACGTAGATGGCCGGTACGTTTCTTGACAACAGTAGGTGGCACGCGTCTGCAATGGGCTGGATTTGGCAAAGCGGGACAGGATGTACACACCCTCCGGCTGTGCCCCTCTATCTACGAGAACCTATTGGTTGAGGTGTAGTGACATCCTTGCCAAGCAGTTTGGCACAAGAAGAAGGAAGGGGGGGTGGAGTACATACAAAAGGACCTGGTGGGAGGAGGGGTGTAACCATCAAGTGGATGCTCCATTGGGGGGCTCCTATTCGCTTGCGACCGGGGAGGTTACACTTTCGCTAACCAATATCCATGGAAAAAATGTGTCGTGGTCGGGGCTGCCGATTCTTGATTGCTCAGATTATGTGGAGCGGCCCACTATTTCTATTTAACCTGATTTGCTGACCTAGCGCAACCTTGTTCCTGTTTCGGCAAGCCTATGTAACTATTCAACTGCGGCCCATGTACCTGTTCAAAGATAAATACTTCGGCCCCTTCCCTCTGCTCTGGCATTTCCTCGTCTTTCTCCTTCTTCCTCCCATTTTCAAGCACGTCACGCCGTCCAATCATCATTCTTCGCCACTTCTTCCCGGTTCGTTCTTCCTCCCTCCCTCCCACCCTCGCTCGCTCCCACCCTCGCTCGCTCCCCCACCAACACTCAGCCACCTCCGTCCGCCCGAGTCGATCCCTTCGTCCCCGTTCCTCCTTTCATTCCCAGGAGCCTCTGCTTCCCAGCTCTAACCCTAATGCCGCTTCCATTACGCTGCTGGGTGCCTGAATTTCCAATTTCCACGTTCGTTATATCTTCGTCGGTATATCAAGGCCAGCGCCATAACCCATTTGCTTTTTCATGGCCTGTCCGAGACACTCTTCTCGACCAAGGCTCTAGAATGCTCAGCGCATGACGAGGCTGCCTGGCAATCACTGAGACGGCCCGATTACAATATCACCTTCCTGATTCTTCGCCAGCTGAAGCGGTTAACCCAGTGTGCGGCCTGTTTTTGAAATAGACCATGTGGGCAAACCTTCGTTTCTGATAGGCAGGGCTCGCGGTCGCCGAGCAGGTGACCCTACTTTACCGCTGCAGCTATCTATCACATGCCGAGATACAAGGATCTTACAGATCAGCCGGCGTCGCTCCTGGCGAGTAGAGCCTGCACTTCCACGGGCATGCGCCACCCTGCCTGTAACCGCCCTGCCGCAGATCTGAGGACCATGCATCATGGATGCGCCAGTCAGGCGTTCGCTCGGCCGGATAGATGGTCGAACCAACAGGGAGACTGAACGCACGGCCGCAGCCGCTGATGGGACGGAGCGAAAGCCTGTTGAGATAGGCTGGCGGGATCAGGTTGTCAAGCAGAGGGGTTGAAGCAAGCTATCTCGGCGCTCCAAAGCACCGAAATACCATTTCGGCCCAATTACACGAGATGCAGTGATGGCTGCTCCGACATTCTTGAGGTGGCGGGCGAATCGGACGTCTCCCTGGGTTCGACAAGGAGAGCCGGCAGCCGACAGACGGGAAGGAGCTTAAACGAGACAAAGGTAGGACGACTACGATATCCTTCGTGGTGACAGGCGAATCGGGCATCTTTCCGGGCTCAACAAGGGGGGTCTACAGCCAACGGACGGGAAGGAACTCAGCAAGTGCACGATAACCAGGCAGGCCCTCGGGCAATTCATTATTCCTCCTAGCCGCAGCGAGAGAGTATATAAGGTCGTCCTCCTCGCTCGACATTCGGAAGAGAAATTTTCTCCCGGCATCTCCTCTTAGCACCGTTCTCCCATTCCACACACGACTTTGATCACTATCGATATACAATGGACGCCTGGCGGCACTTCAAGGACTTCATCAACTCGATCGCAAGCCCCCAAACGATTGACTGCGACGCCATTGGCAGCCTGTGCGAGAGAGCGCCAGATTTTGCCAAGGCCCTTGCGGCAGAAATTGGAAGACGGCTTAAAACCCAAGAGCGAGCCGAGCAGGAACCCAAGGCTGAGCCGTATCTCTGCGCGTCGTCACGGAAGCGGCGAGCCAAGCAGTTCGATTGCTCATATCGACCACCTAAACGGGCCAAACTCCAAGGGCCGGCGGTCACAGAGACGGCGCCCGCCCAGTCCCTATCGCTCGTGACCGACAACGGAAATACGAGCGGCGCAGCTGAGGACGGCGCTCTATCACGCCTACTCTCGGACCTCGATAACGCAGAGGTCTGCGCTGCTACATCGACCGGCGTTGAAGATGACCTCCAAGCTCTGTTCAACTTCGGATTTGAGGAAGTCTTGGCGCTGGCCGAGGAGCAACAGCCCAGCATGTCCCCCGAGGAGCACGTCGTACCATCAGACGCCAACAAACCCGATGAAAATTTGGTATCGGTCGAGGAATGGCAGCCAGCTTTAGCGATTCCCCAAGGGGCGCCGGAGGCACACGATCCTCTAGAGCATGTGGCCATGTCATCGGCTGATGACGGCAGTACCACAGTCACAGCCAAGGACGACCCTTTGTCGCGCAGGATCCCAGTTGCTGAGAGCATAGAGACTTCCGCAATCCAATTGGCCAACGTCGAAGGAGACGATCTCCAACCGATACCGGCCTTTAGACTGGATGAGCTCATGACCCCAGCCGGGGGCCAGGGACGGCCCTTGCGATCCACGCCGGAGCCTGGCGACCTTCACGAGCACGCGACCGAAGCCACCACGGTCCTGAACGTTGACGAGCCTGGCAGCATTATCGTATCCGTTGAGGAGCAGCAACCTAGCCTGGCAATTCGATCACCAGAGGAACAGTGTCCTCAAGAGCCGGCAACTATATCCTTTCATATCGACAAGCCCAAGGACAGTGCGGCACCCGTTCAAGAGCGACAGCCCAGTCTGGATATCATCCGATCGACACCAGTGCCTCAAACTGGCTCGACCGAGGAGCAATCGCCACAGACTGAGGAGATTTCCCGGATGATCGATCGTGAATTCGCAGATGCGAAGACCATTGTCAAGGAGGTGATGGGAGTTATCACCCAGATGAGTACGCCTGGATTTACGAACTCCCAGACGCCGTACTCGGCAATACTCTGGGGCGTTAAAGCCGACCTGAAGACAGCAGGAACCGATGCTCTGCACACCATCGAATCTCCCGATAACCCTAGCAACTGGTCCGTCGGCATGTGGTCCACATTTCTCAACGCATCCGAAGGGCGCTCTCAGAGAGCGAAAATCTCCAATTTGCTCGGATATATCGGGTTATCTCGCTGGTTTGAGGAGAAGCTCGCAGAATACCAACCACCCCGTACGAGGGGCGGAAGAGCCCGGATCCGAAAAGCAACCCCCTTTCTAGACGAGCTACTGAGCAGTGAACGAGAAGATTCCTTAACGCTACAAGGGGGGTCACCAAAAGGCCACGCGAGTAAAACCAGAAAGACCATTACCGATGCAAGAGCAAAAGGAGGTAAATTACGAAGAATGATCTCAGAAACCGGCATAGGGATCCTTTTACACCCAAATATCTGGTAAGCGTTCTGGTACCCCCACTTTAAGTAAGCCAGCTCATCTTACATATTAACTAGGGCTTTCATGAAAGATCAAGCCTCCTGGAGAAGATACATTGCTGCCATGGACCGTCTAGGGATCAGAGTATTACTGCCCGCTCTTGATGACCAGGTCGACGTTCTTATTGCACAAGGCCGAACAGATCCAACTAAATTCCTTCAATCAATCACTTTGCATCCCGCTTTGACACCTGACGATATATCGGAAATACAAGTAGAGTTCGATCTGGGGCCTGTAAGTGGTGGTTGGTTTCCTAACTAGTCATAGCTAACAGTGCCGCAGAGAATTCTGGCTGGTTCGATGCAATCTGATCTCCTTGACCGCTTGATTATACTGGCAAAACAGTTGTTCGTTGATTCCAACGCTATGAAGAGCACCAGAATGAAAGCCGACAAGAAAGCCAGTGCGGCCCTTAGCAAAAGGAGCGTGCTGAGTGTAAGTAACCGCGATATTGAGCTGGCGTCGTTCGACAATCTTGCCCCAGGGAAATGGCTTGACGCGTGGCTTATTCTCGCTGCGATGGAACTTACTGACACGCCATCCTGGGTGCAATATGAGCCAAGCATTGTACTAAATTCCTCCGACCGAAGTCCGTTTAGCAACTGGAAGAAGAGAGTCGACAAATATCAGCGTGCAGGAAAAGCACGCGGGGTGTATTTTGCCCCATTGCACCTTAATAACAACCATTACACTCTACTGGAGATCAACACCCAGCTTGGCAAGATATTTCATTACGATTCCGACGCTGGAACCGGTATATTAGAAGGCACCGACCAGAACATGCTTGTCAAAGAGACTGTCCAAGCCGCATTTAGTCATCTACATTTGGAATACGAGGAGGCGGTAAGTTACAGCCATTCGAGCCAAGCGACAAAATACTAACGTACTGAAAAGCCATGCCCGCAGCAAGACGATACGTCCTCCTGCGGCTTGATGGTGATACGGAACTTTGTGAAGCGCGTAGGTGGACAAGCAGCAGGGACCTGGAGGGACCGAGTAAGGCCGGAAGCGGAACGGCAAGAGCTGATCTGTTTGTTCATCGACGCTATTAAGGCAGGTATAATCCAACCCAAAACGCGATTGTAGGGAGGGGAAGGTTGAACATATATTGCTGCGGGCGATGGGTGGGCTGGTCCAGCATGCGATGTTAGGGGCTTGCACGATAATTATTTGCATCTAATGACGATTCTGCCAGCAGGTCGCCCAGAGTTGAAGAACCTGGAAATGACAACCGTATTGCAATACCAGTGCTGATCGAGAGAACGTGGACGTCATAGCGAATGAAGAATGGTTTAGCGTCGGTACCATAAAGCTATGGACATCATGACCAACTCTGTTCTAGAGCTCTCTCCAGTCCGTCTGCGCCTGTAACTCTTTGGACGGTCCGGGCACCATCGGAAGGGAAATCCAGAATCAATGCGTTGGTCCTTGACAAAGAGTGCATTTCAGCGCTCTGGAGCGCTGAAACATTGCGAAAAGGGGATATATTTCCTGGGCGGGAGCGCATCGGGGCGCCGCGAGAACCGCTTGGCTCCCGTCGCAATCCTATCCTCATAGACTTAGCTACCAATACCAAAAAATTGCACAATCAGGAGGCACAGAACCGCCAGCCCCCCCAATATTTGGGTGGCAAGTTACTTCAACAGAAATCACAGAGCCGATCCAGCAGCGTCTACACTGTCTCTTGATACGTCAACATGAATGCGGGCAAATTCTTGGTTGGGGGAAAGGGGCTGCACACTTACAAAAATTTTCTTGGCAATTTAATACACTGAGCCTCTGCTTGTCCTTGTAGAGCTCTGGAGGACGAGTGGCTGCGACGACATCAGGTACCACCACCACCACCGCAACATGTCGCTCGCCATCACCATCGCTGCGCCGTACCGAAACAAGGGTTACGGGGGTGAGGCTATCAACTGGGCGCTAGACTGGGCCTTTCGGTTCGCCGGCATGCACAGCGTCAGCTTATGGACTGTTGAATACAACACGAGGGGGAGGCATCTATACGAGAAGGTTGGCTTCACCTTAGAGGGCCGCTTTCGAGAAGACCATTACCACGATAGGAGATGGTGGGACGTGCTTCTGTATTCCATGTTGGAGAGCGAGTGGGAGGTTCTGAGGGGTCTGAGGAAGGTAGAGGGTTAAGCAAGATGTCTGTTACGGAATCCTTTTACTCGCTGGAGTCGGGCGTCTCCAAAATGCTTGGGTGACGTAGTATTTTATCGTCTCCTCTCATTTATAGGATATCGAAGGTTTCCCGTTTGTCACAGTAGCTAGGCAGCAGAGGGTCTCGGTTCAATATGTCTCTAGGGCCCTCGCCTGATACCACCACATCACTCCATCTTTCGGAGAGGTCCAATACCCCTTCCCTGGTAAGCGCGTGCGGGCACATCTGAATAAACTGAAGGGCTCCCCCTATCTTTTTTAGAAGGGCTGTGAGGCCAGGGTACATCTCTATTAGAAGATGGTCCGTGTCTAGGTGCGTCACATCCTCCACGGAACAAGATTCGACGCCGTCAACGTGCCCGTCGCGGGTGAAGTAGCCGAGGAAGATCCTTGGTCGCTTAAGTCTTAGGACATGATGCGCGCCATTGGGGTGAATCGAAAGCCCAACGTCTCTGAAACCAACCTCTCGTCTTGTGGCAGCAAATTCCTTGCCAGCTACGGATTTATAGTTTGGCCAAGGCGCTGTCCAATCTGCTGCCCAGGATGGAAGTCCCTCCAGCCGGGGCGGGGATTTGATGAGAGAAAGAAAGAAGCTGGGCCCGTGGGTTTTGATGAAAAACAGAGAATATTCGGTGTATATATGCTGAGTACTTCGCCCATAGTCTACCCTAGGTTTGGAGACGTAGAGGCCGGAATCCAATGCCTCCGCGATGCTAAGCACTCCGAATATCCTATCCTTTGGATCCGTGGCCTCTCGGTTTGCGGTTTCGATAAGAACGTCGAGGAGGTGCGAGTGCTTTGGGTGCCTCTGCCTTTTCCTCAACATGACGAAAATCCTCATAATGCTGGCAAAATCCGAGTTGCGCAGGGTGGAAAGAACATGAAGGGCCCTGGCGCCGGTGGTCTCCTTGTTGCCACAGGCTATGATGAGGCGGTTGACATCCGGAAGTGCAACCTCCTGCAAGACCCAAACACGCTTGAACCATCGCCGCGAGACGAATTCGCCGACGAGGCTGACGATCTCCGATTCGGAGATGGTGGTTTCACTTTTGGCCGGATTAGAGTTCTTCACCAACGCGAGCAAGGACGCTTGGTGTTCGTCCCGAGTGCGGCGCAGGCCAGCCACGATTTGGCTCCAAATGTCGTCAAACTCCAGGTTGAGGGAGGCGTCCAGATCCTTCGCATCAAGACCATTGAGCCAGTCTAGCAGGCGGTCGCTTTGGGCGGTGCCTTCCCCCACGTAAGCAATCACCTTTTGCGCTTCGGTGAAGATTTGGGACATCAAGGACACCTGGTGGGCTCGTTCCCCATCGCTAGCCTGGTTGATGCACACAGAGTCTACCCAAATCTGCCTCGGCTTGTCGTCGCGACGCAGGCGCCGCAAGGCAGTCTCGCAGTTGCGCGTGATGTAGACGAGGGTGCCCCAGCGCCTGCAGAACAGCCTTT
This sequence comes from Thozetella sp. PMI_491, assembly GCA_021432635.1. Classification (NCBI taxonomy): domain Eukaryota; kingdom Fungi; phylum Ascomycota; class Sordariomycetes; order Chaetosphaeriales; family Chaetosphaeriaceae; genus Thozetella; species Thozetella sp. PMI_491. The sequence goes on from MU270151.1 coordinate 43,259, forward strand.
TCGATCGAACTGCGTTGCCATCCTCGTCTGCCCAGGTATACGAGAGAGCGTCGTATGCAGGCTTCGATGAAAGGTTCTCGATGTGCAGATCCCCCTCCAGGGGATCTTGGGGCGCTCCCGGGTATATCGTCAGTACTCGGATCTGGCTCTGGCCCAGGGGGGGTAGGTACGGCGCGCGCGACATGCCGCCCGTCTCTACCGGCAGAGATGCGGCTCGGCGCAACCCCGTTAGCGATGAGGCGAACGAAGCGGTCCAACGAGCGATGTCGCGGACAAACTGGTGGCCCTTCGCGAAGAGGATATAGAGGCTGAAGCCCGCCATGAATAGCGGAGCTACGGTAAAATAAGGCAGGAACTCGCCATTGGAGTCTATCTTTTGTGCCAGCGATCGACGTCCGGGATTGAAGGGGTGGAGTAAGACTGTGGCCACGCTGATTGCCAGGAAACACGCGAAAGCCAAGGGACTGGCGATGAGCGCGGCCAAGCAGGCGAGTAATGTCAAGAGCGCATGGCCGAAAGACTCGTTTTCGGTGTTGACAGCTTCTCCCATCTTTGCCACCCCGGATTGTGGAATTCTTGGGTTGATGGAGGGTGGAGGTGTTTTCTCTTTTCCGATGCAACTGCGGACCCGAGAGGCCAAACTACCATGCCAGCCCTGAGAGAGTCCTCGTCAGCGACGCGTACGGCACGGCACGTACGGCACCTCCACCACGTGATACATCGACGAAGCATCCAATGAGGCGATGACTCGTGACCGCTGCTACGAAACAATACACCTCGGCGATTTGGGATGCACGCACACGTACCTGCACAGAGCCGTCGGACTCGAGATGCGGCGTGCGAAGGCGGGCGCTCCGCCGAGTATATTCCTGTCTGAGACAGTAACCGATTGCGAGTAAGCACATTCATCCTTCTGGACGATGTTACCACGGGCAAAGAGGTAGCGAGCTTTATATAGAATGTGTTACGCCCTGGTTACCAGGCTCCAGCCCCAAACCCGAGGTTCCGGACTGCGCCGGAGCAGCGGGCGTACTCGACCCAGTTGGCATCGTCCCGGGCCACTTCCTCCCTTTGTAAGGTCTTGATATAGTTCTGGCTGGCCGGACCCCGGGGGTTCGGGTTGGTGTTCATACCGAGGGCCACCTGATAGGTCCAGAGGTCCTTGATGGCTGTGATATAGCCCCGGACCGACGACCAGACGAGTCGGGCCTCACAGTCCTCTACCTCCGGCGCCGTCCTCTTGCTCGGGCGCCGGAGGGGCCGGGGTGCGACGGCCTCGACGAGGAAAAGGAGCATCTTATCCTCCGTGACAGTCTCTCCGTCGGCATACTGCTTCTCCCAGCACCAGGCCCGGAACTCCTCCTGTTTCGGCACATAGGCCCGGGTCGTATTTTGTGGCCGGACCTGCTGGGTCCGCTCCCGGAGGTAGACAGCGTTCCTCCGGAGCTCCTCGTTATTCCTGATGTTCAGGCTGACCTGGTCTTGGGTCGAGGCGGCGGCCGGGGCGGCGGCCGGGGCTGTATGGCCCGGCCAGGAAGCCATGCCGGCCCCAGGGACGCGTCGGACTGCCCCTGGCGCGGTCTGGACCACAATTGAGTCTCCCAGCGCCGGCCGCGCGGCCGGCGCCGGCGTCTTGGAGGTCTTATACCGTGGCATGCGGCCAATCTGTCTGTGGAAAGGGCGGGTATGGTCCCCGGGGACCACGGCGAACGCGTACGGTATAAAATAGCTTCCTCCGGCCGGCTCTCCACGGCTCTCGAACGCGTATGTGGGTCGCCGAGCCCCCCAGTATAGGGGCTGGGCCAGTAAGAGCAGCGCTAAAGCGCCCCCGATCAGCTGGCCGATCAGCTGGCATTGTGGATATCTCGAGATAACCACGTTGCTTTGTATGTGGATGGTGATTGACTCATAGACTGGACCAACGGATCGCTATGGTCGAGGGAACAAGGCAGGTTTCGGGGCAAGTCTTGTCAGCTATTGGCGGGGAGTTGTCAAGGCTGACCGACAGGCGGAGAGGTCGCCTGCTTGGCGCACTTTCCGCTCTACCGCGAATCCTTCAGCTATGCACCTCCCATTACTAGTAGCTCAATATTGAAATATGAGACTTAAGATAAAGAAAAAGGCTCTAATTTAGATAGAATATAGAATACATGTAGCTCTGGGCCGTCAGGCGATAGTGGTATTGTAGACTGTTGATGACGCTCGCCTCGTTCTTCGCCGCTACGTTTCTCTAGGCGTGCATTCGTCAATTACTAGTCCCGACGAGACAAGATGTTGCCTATGATGATACAAGAAACCACAGTATATAGCGACCAAGTCAATTTAAATAGTTTCTAGCCCATTCGTCTTTCCGCGGTTGTTATTTAAAGTTGATATGAGCCAGTGGCTCAGCGGACGCAGGCATTGTGATACGACGCCGATACTGGGCTCTTCGAACCTTGGGTTCTCCACATGGCCTGCTGTTTTGGTACAACATGCGTTCGTCTAATCTCTTCATTAGGGCATCATCCTCGTGTGAGGAAGCCGCTGGGGTTACCTTTTGTCGCGCATAGTGCGAGGCATCAGACTATTTGGGTCGATTCCCGGAAGTGTCTTCAACAAATAATCAGATCCCTGCGTCAAATTGGCATGCCATCCGCGTACCGTATAAATTGAGCGATTGTGGCCCTCCCCCCTGCTGTCACTACTGTGAGCAAGTGGATGTTTCACGGTCGAGAAAAGAATAAGGAAAGTTATTGACTTGACAAGGAAACATCGAAGGGAGCATACCTCGACGATTACAATATGAAGACCGCGTTTATTGTTTCTCTTGCATCGGCAAGCTTCAGCAGCGTCGCTATTGCGGCCTCCGCCAACCCCGTCGCCCATGTCCTTGTTGACAACTCCAAGTCCTCCACGACCATCTTCGTTCCAATCGGAACCATATATACAGATGAAAAGGTACTGGCCAGCGTCTTAAAGCTCTCCCTCGTCGATCTCAGTGGAGGGCAGCCTCTTAACACCATAACCTGGCAGGTATACAAGGACACCGGCGCCACCGAACCGGCCGGCAAGGCATTTACTGGCACTTCATCCGCGCTCCTCTCGACCAACTCGGTACAAGTCGGTAGCATCAAATGTCTAAGTTCGGGCCTAGCGGGGAACACGACATCGACAGCTGCCCCGTCTGCATCGCAATCGGCAAACGGTACAGCGGTAGCACTACTGCAGGGGCAACCGGTACAGCCAGCCAGACCAATGCTGCCCCCAAGACCACCGGCACCGGTCCCGCACAAGGTGGAGCTCAGGGTAGCTCTATCCCTCACATGGCTCTTATCGCGGTGTCTGGTCTGGTCTGTACCGGCTTTTTCTTCCTCTAGAAAGGGGATATTGGGTTGTGTCACAAGGCTTTGCTTATTGGGTATAAGCTCACTGGTGCTATGGGTCTCTGTTAGACTACGGTCGTTGGTTCTAACTTGTATCAGACCTATAATGTATTAAACTCTTGCTTCACACTCTGACAAGCTCCCTTAATCAAGCAATGTTAGAAACCCGACAAATTCGCGGCTCACTGCACGTTTAACTGACCCTGGGGATGTTGATACTGTCCAATCTAGCCAAAACTGATACACTATGGAGAATCACTATCCAAAACTTGAAATCTTGTTGCGGTGCAGTATCTGTCCGGATTACGGACGCTAGCATGATTTCTAGGCTCAGGTCTCGACAGTTAGCTGGAGTTTTTAGACTAGTTAGACAGAGTAGGCTCAATTTTTGTGGCTATTATGGGTACTCTAATATAATACATAGGTACCTAAAAAACAGCACCCTATAACTACAGGAGCTCTTATTTCTAAGGAAGTCTGAATCTACCTACATTTGCAGTGGAGACTTTTTTTTCTCTTAGTTCAATAAAGTTTGTAGCCCCCCCGCCGGGCTGTATAAGAGATTGGAATTGCTTATATATGTTAGGGGTTTCGACATAATACTAATTACAAAATTCTTAACCCACTTTCTCCCAGGCGTAGTACTTATTGTACCATTTACAGGGCCTTAGAAGCCCAGCCAAGACGGGGGGTAGAGCCACCGTCGAAAACAACAAAAGCAGCCTTAAGCGCAACGTCGCCAAAGATATTCAAGCCACCAATTAAGTTGGCGTTCTGGAGACCTCCAATACACCAGGTGCCAGTGCTGTCGCGCGCGCCTAGGTTCAAGATCTTGCCAGGGATCGTGATACGAGCGCTGCCAATACCAAAGGTAAGGCTAGGCACGGTTTCAATACAGTGGAAGTATAATATGCCTTGGCTATCCTGGGCAAGACCTTTAGTAAATTTGCTATACCAGGCGTTGACGATAGCCGGAGGTAGATATAACAAGCTGGTACCAGTATCAGCAATTCCATTGAGGCTGATAGAGGTGAAGCTGCCGGAGCCGATTTGGTAGCCGCTAGAAGTAAATTGCCACCAACCGTTAGTCGTATTAACGGAGGTATAGGTAATGGTTCCGGTATATTTAGAGCTGTCAATATAGCCGAAGTCATAAGTTCCAGCTATTAGAATAAAGGTTAATTAGTCTCTCTAATATTTATAGGCCTAGGACTTTACTTACTGGCCTGGTGTTTTAGATCGACAGTGAAGATTGGCGAGTTTAAAGAGCCTTTAATATTACTGAACAAAGTCTTAGCCTTGGTAGGTTGGACCGTATTGATATTGTCAAACCCAAGGCCGATTAAGCCGTCGACCATGCTATTGGCAGTTAAGGCAAAAGATACCTGCTTAGCAGCCTCGACCTCTTGGTTAAGTACAGTAAGCCCGCCAATAGTAACGGTATCAGTATATACGACGCCGCTAGAAGTACTCTTATCTCCATAGGTTATAGACCAGGTAGCGCCTGACACTAGGCTACTAGACCTAGAGCTGCTCGGGTTATATACCATTTGGCCGTTAATCTGCAACGAGGGTATCAGGCTACTGAACACCCATAGGTCGGAAGAGCCAGTATCAAAGATGAGGTTAAGTGTCTGTCCCGGCGTGCCGATCTTTGCCTGTGAGATATAGACATTATCGTATGAGTTATTGGGGTCGGCGTTTACAGAGCCGGTTGAGCGCTTGGCGACAACGTTGGTCCGGATCTTAACGACAGCCGCCTCTAGACTCGCGGAGGGATGTAATCCATATTTAAGCATCGTCTTATATAGGCTTAGATTGGCGTTGAACTTGTAATACGGATTGGGGGCCATTTGGACTGTGGTCTGGCCTGAGCTGGCGTTCTGGGGTAGGACGGTGCTATTCTTGGCGACCGGGGCAGCGGCTACAAGGCCGCTGCTGGCAAGAGCCTTCAACACGAGGTAAACAAGGATCATAGTAATAGTATGAGAGAGAATCGGGAAGAGAAGACTTGTTTTGATTAGCGATGCGTAGGTAAGGTTGCTCGAGAAGGGAATGATTTCTTGCCTTTATCTACGAGGGAATCACCTTGCCCACTTATACTATTCGCATCACCCACTTCGAACTACGCCTTCTAGCTGGTGTGTATTCTAGACCAATTTCTAAATACAGTACCGCGCTATTGTAGCCAAAGGTCATAGTATCGGCGTGCCGACCATCTCGCGCGAGGGGTAAGAACGCGGACACTGCCACCATCCCTTGAACAGCGAACACAGCAATTGGGGGTATCTGCTCCGCGGAGATCCCTTGGTTGGTCGATCTAGGACGATTGCCGGAGCAGCAGGGCTCCCGAGGATTCCCGACAGGATTTAGTGGACCCGCTCGCCATACCGTGGCCGATACAAAGAGCCACATGGCTAACGTGGTCTAGAGGCGAAAGAGAAGTAAAACAATCGGGGCCACTCGCTAGGGTCCGCAGGTCAGTCCACGTAATTCACATTTTTTTCGTTGTATTTAGGTTTTAACGAGTCGATCTTAAGATTCAGGCTAGCCACCAGATTATTGAGGTCGAGGCCAACGTCAAAGTTTGCTTCTGGGATTTTCTGTATGGTTGAGACAAAGAAGACCCTACAGAGAGTCTAGATTTTGAACGTGTCAAGGCGCCGTTCTCCAAAAAGGGCGGCTTTGTCCCCTCGGGTTGGACAGGTCCTGGTGGTCTGAGGGCTGAACCGTAAAACATATGATGGTCAATCCTACGCCTCTAGGCCTTGGCAAAGAGGCGGAACACACCGGCCATTCCCACGTGGCGACCCGCCCTCGAACCTTTACAATAGGCTTAGACACACTTCCACTTGACCTCTCCCTAAGCTCTAACGCCCTAACGCCGACAATACAGAATAATCGCTACAATACAAATCATGACTTCCTTTAACTGCGGGGAATCAAGACGCGGACCAAGGCAAACCACCCTGTATATAGCACTTCAAGTTGGACAAATTAACACCGCTTAGACATCGATCCAGGCCAGGAGATACGGCACGCAAGATCTGCTAAGTCGTTGGATACTTCCTGCAAGACAAGGTCGGAGGGTACGGTCGCGCACTTCTCATGCCCGTACTGGTCTGTGTGAGGCGGCACTTCATCGCTTTTGACCTGATTTCAGCAGTAGGACTTTGTGGGCGGACGAAGTTCTTGCATGGGAGCAGTAACTTGGCATCATTTCTGTAACTAATATATCTGGCCTTGATCCTCAGGCCCGGCCCACTGATAGATCTTTAGATTGCGCGAATATTTGGCGCTCGCGTCCTGGCAATCATATCGTCGGATGAAAAGGCCCTGAAGCTCAAGGAATTTGGGCGCTGAGGCAGTAGTGAATTACAACACTTTCCCGACTGGGACCGCGAAATTCTCAAACATCTGCGTCTCAAAGCCCGCTGGCATCGCAACCGCCCGATGCTAGGACACCGTCTCCACAGCTCGTTCCCACCTGCACCAATACTAGCGTCTCAAAGCTTAGAGGAGCATTCCACCCCGGCCGAGGGAGAGGAGACCTGTTCGCAGCGGCGGGCCGTTCCGCCCTAGCCGTCCGTGGCTATGGCCGCCTTCACTCACGCAGATGTTGCCGAAGTCGCGCGGATGCACCGCGCAGACGGGTGCACGCCGTCGTTCAGACACGGAACGGCAACCAAGCCGCTTTCGGGAAAGCAGTGCATGATCTACTCCCTCGGCTTCCCCAACGGCGACAGCTGGGCGGTCCGGATCCCTTCGCTCATGAGACATCTCCCCGCCGCGGCCATTGCCAACTACGTCGAGGCGGAAGCGCGCATCCTCAAAGACCTCGAAGCCGGTCTCTGGGAGCCTGATTCTGCCACCTGGTTAAAGCTGCTGCAACACCTAAATTTGGCTAATATGCAGGATCCTTTTCTAGACCCCTATGACACAGTAAATAGATCTCTTTCTGTGCCTTCAATTTTTATTACTGCAAATAGATACTCTTGCCTGTTAGGAGGCGCCGCCGCCGACCACAAGTCCAGCACCTCCGTCTGAAAGTATTGCCGGCGAGAGGTGCGCTGGCGCCATTAATAGGCTCTGCTCCGCCGTGCATGCAACCTCGTACGAGGCTGTTCGCGGCCCTCCGACTGTATGGCCGGGCATAATACGGTAGGTGACGAATCAGACAAAGCGAGGAAGCGGCTGGGCGAGTCGTGTTGGGCCTGAAACCTGGAACGGGGAATGTTCACTCACATCCCCGGGGCGTCATGGCCTCCTCGTGCAGAAGCGATCGGATGACATTGGTCTGTTGGTTCCTTACAAACGCCCGGAACCAACACGACGCTCTTGGAACCAACACAACCGCCGGCCGTGCGGCCTCGCGCTTCCCATCGGCACTTCACATCTTTGGTCTGGGTCCAGGGGATGTGACCGAGGAACCCTCCACCTCTATAAATCCCCAGGTCTCTCTTGGATCAAGGACGTGCTCTCCTCCTTATCCTCCACACACCAGCGGTCTTCACAGTACCAGGTCCTCATTATGGAAGCCAAAGCATACGAACCAGAGGCCTTCAACAGGCTCCCGCTCCTGACGGACGCTGTCAAGAGGTTTGATGCCCTCGACGGAGACGCCTTTGTGGCCACAGCCGTTCGAGAGTTGTTCGTCCGCCACGAAGTAGACCGGACGTTCGGCCTCGCCCTGCTTCACCGCCATTTCGAACTCCAGCCCGGCGAGAGGCTCGTCGACTACGGCGGCACTTCTGTGCCGTGGCACCTCGGCAAGATTTCCAAGGACATCCGCCCGTGCAACTGGGCCCTCGGCGACGATGTCATCCGCCCTTACGAGTTCCGCTATTCGCCCGGGCCGGACGCCGGGCCCGATTTCGCC